>PVJA010021434.1:0-35525 GCA_004027025.1 Myocastor coypus | reverse complement strand
GCAACAAATGCTGGAGAGGCTGTGGGGAAAAAGGAACCCTTCTCCATTGCTGGTGGGAATGCAGATTGGTGCAACCATTATGGAAAGCAGTGTGGAGGATCCTTACAAAACTAGAATTGGAAGTTCCGTTCAATCCAGCTATCCCCCTACTGGGAATTTTCCCAGAAGAACTGAAAACTTCATACCATAGCGATATCTGATCATATATTTGTTATTGCAGTCTTTATGTTATGTTTTATTCTGAGTAATTATTTGCTATTATGAAGACTATTTCTCAGTTGAATTGTTTTGAAATGTTTAATTTTTAATTAATTTTTACCAATTTTCTGAATATTGTTTAATCTTAATTTTATTTTAAGATTTATACTGTATTTTTGACTTACAATCTACTTATAAAACATGGTATGATATTTTCTCCTAGTATTTAAAGCTTTAAAAAGTATATTTCCATTTTCCACTGACTTTATATTAGTTCTTCCTTGTCTCTCTCTCTCTCTCACACACACACACACATACATGAAAAAAGACATTTAACCCAACATAAGATTGATGCTGTTCTGTAGAAATCTTCAATAACCTTTTAAATGGGTTCATCTAATATATTTTACATAGTCCTTCATAATTATCATTTTGAGAGCTCTTCATTCTTTATCCAGGATCCTATAGCAACTTCTCTTGCCTTCTGGATTATGCTCTTTGCTATTTTCTTTGCTATTATTTATATGCTACATCTGGAGATATTAGAATTATTAAGTTTGTATAAGTAGAAAATATTTTACTTTTAGTTTTTAAAGGAATGTTTGCTAAACATAAAATTCAATGAGGACAGATTTTTCTTTCAGTCCTTTGAATTAATTAATCTAGTTTCTTACACACTTGCTCTTTTTTTTCTAATGTAGAATAAGATGCTATTTAATGATGTCTTTCTGTAACTAATATTTTTTAGGTATATGCTTTAATTATTTTTTTCTTTCCAATTAGTTTTGGACAATTTCATTTTTGTGTGTGTTGGTATGATTTTATTCAAATTTCTTGTGCAAATGGTTCATTTTTCTTCAAAATGTGGTGCTATAATTTCAACTGAATTCAGAAATTTTGAATCTTTAAATATTTATTGCCTACTCTTTCTACTTTGCGAATTCTAATTACATGAACATAAGTTTCTTGATTTTGACACAGAGTGAACTGTTATATGACTGACCTGTAAATTATTTCTTCTTCATTTTTACTTTGGACAATTTTTATTGTGATATTCATTTAAGTTTGTAAATAACTTATTTACAATGAGCAATCTATTATTGATATCATACTATGTATTCATTTCAGAAATAATTTTCTAAAATTTGCTCTGCCTACATCTTATATCTTTCGCATTTCAATATTTGTTTATAATTTTTAATATGCTGTATAACTATTGATCTTCAATAAAGTTAGTGAGAAAAAATTGTGCATTTACTTTAAATCTGTTTTTAGTTGCCTTATCTGGCACTGCTTTGGCAGAGGAAGAGGATATGTGATACAGCTGTTACTTTGGGGAAGAATCATATGTTTTCCAGGCAGCCTCAGTACCAGAGTGAGATGGGGCTCTGTTATTGGTGCCTAAGTCAGGGGCTCTGAATGGCTCCTTGCTAAACCTTGCATTGTGCCATCATGGCTAGGGAGGATATGCCTGCTTTTTTTGTGCTCCATTTTCTGATCCCCCCCCTCCCCAGACAAATGGAGGGACCAGTACAATTAGGATCAGTAATGGTCCTCACTCTCCACTCAGTTTCCAGTGAGGAGTGGGCATGTGTACTGGTGAGAATGGAGACCCAGGCTTCCCACATGGGCCCCCATTGGTTGGGGAGTATAGTCGTTCTGCTGGCGGGGATGAGTTCCCAGCATAACTGATGCTTTTTGACTTTGGGAGGCTTTCCCTTTGTCTATCCTGTTGGTACAGGATGGGCTTTCATTTTTCTTCTTTTTTTTTTTTTTTCTTTTCGTGATCTGTGCTTATTGTTGTTGATGGATTGCTTCTTTTTCAGCTCCAAGTCTAGATTAGATGAGGCAAAAAGAAATCCTGAAGAGCTCATCATTATTACTCTTCTCATCCTGAGATCCCTAACTCACAGATCTTCTTCCTATTCTCCGGCTTTCAGAATATTTTTATGTTATATGCAGTGTGCAGTAGTCCTTGTTGTACTTTGCAGGGGGATTAGGAAAAATGATGGCAAGATCACCCCGTTTTCAGCACATTGACTTCATAATGTCTTTTAACATCTGTTTCACAGGGGCTATCTCATTAGTCTTCTTTATTCATTTCTTGAATACTGTCAGGCATTTCATACTTTCTGGCAAACCATTTTATCTTGTTTCAAAGAACAATCACAAAATTAGAATTTTAATTGGGATTGATTTAAATATATTTATACATTTGATATTAACTTTGGGATAAATCATATTTTATGATAGTGAGTATTATACCTGAAAATATGCAATGTTTTATTTTTTCTCTTTTGTGTCCTTTTGATACAATAATTTTCTTACATTGAGTTCTGTATTTTGTTAAGTTTATTCCTACAGAGTTTATTTCATTCAGATTTTTACCGTGGATGGGTTACAGCCATGAATCGCTTAATGGTGGTGATGCCTTATGAGAAATGCATTATGTGGGGTTTTGTCACTCCAATATCACCGTCTGTTTACACACACAGGATATGTGGCTGCTCTGGCATAACACGACTTGCTATTTACTGCAAGCTTCATCTGTAGATGGAATGGATATATCTTTGAAGCTACAAAAATACAGGGTGGAGGAATTTTACTTCTTTCTTTTATAGTACATGGTTTTGATACACAGTAGCTGCACTTCATCGTGGGGGACTGGTCTTGTACCCACTGCCTCCTGACTCTTTCAACTCTCTCCTCTCCTCCCACCCTTTTCCTTCCCTTCTCGCACTCCCTTCAACCTCCACAGAGTCTACTCCCAGCTTTCTTATCATCTCTCCTTGACTTTGAGTTTTTAATTATTTACATTTTGGATTTCACATATAGGAGAAACACTGTGATTTGTATTTATCATATGATAAAATGTTTTTAACTTGTTTTGAGGAGTAAATACAAAATTAGAATTTTAATTGGGATTGACTTAAATATATTTATGTATTTGATAGTAACTTTGGGATAAAAATTATTTTATGACAGAGTATTATATTTGAAAACATACAGTGGTTTGTTCTTCTTTTGTGTCCTTTAGGATACAATAATTTAATGGAGTTGTTTATTATTATCATCATCTAGTATTATGTACTTCATATAACTTTATGTATCAGACTTTTATATAACTGATAACAGTGCATTTGTTTACATCAGCATTGCCATAAACATACAAATAATATGTTACATCCTATAATATAACAGTTACAGTCTCACTGCTCATAGGAATATTTCAGCTCCATTGTAATTTTATGGAATCATCATTATGTATGTGACTCACCACTGATCCAAACACTGACTTGTGACACATGAATACTTTTCCATATTTATGTATACGCAGCATACAAGCTATTGATTTTGTTTACCTCTTTTGTAAGTACTTAATTCCTTATCAAATAGCATTACTAATCTGTTAAGTTTCTTATTAGACACTCTTAGGATTCCTAGCCATGCAATCATATATCAATAAGACTAATTTTTAGTTGTTAGTTCCCAGTATTCATAGATTGGGGAACAAATAACAATTCTAAAATAAACTGCTTATGACTGTGGAAATGGTTGAATAAATATTAACTTACCCACAGAACTGAGTGCTGCGTGCTATGGAAATAGGTTAACTTGGGTATACTTCACCTACAAATGTGAAGTGAGAAAGCAAACTATGCAATGAGATGATTCTGTTTTTCTGAAGCAATAGTATTATACCTTATGCACTTGTACCTGACATGCACATTTACAATTAAATAGAGACAGCTATGAGAAGATAGCAGTCAATTTATACTGGCAATGTTGAATGAGAGGAAAAAGAGAAGTGAAACAAACAGGAAAAAACACATTGCAGGAAGATGTGACTCACCATAGAAACGGCACAGAAGACACAAAGTTATTCATGTTAAACAAGAGAGTTGTGTAGGGAGACACAGGGAGGGTTGGCCAGAGAAGTATAGCAGAGATCACAGATTCACATGGGAATTCAGGAGATCTTATTTTCCTTTTTTTATGAATTATTCAGCATTGCTTACTGTGAAAATATATTGAAGGATCATAAAATACAATAAGTATAGAAATTTTATAGTAGAAATTAAAAAAAAAAAAAAGAAAAACAAAAGGCCATAAGAATTCTAGCTTCAGTACTAGCCAAGATCTTTCATAAACTGCTGCTCTAATGCTGAAGTTTATTTGATTAAAAGAAAAAAATAAAACAACAGAAACTGGAAGATTAAACGAATTCCATAGAATTCATTAAAATAGCCCAAATTAATTTGTTGCTGTTGTTGTAATTGTTGTTGTATTTTAGGGAAGGGTCTACAAGGTGTTCAGAGTCTCATTACTAGGTCAGACTCATCTCTTTACAGCCTCCCAAGAGCTGGGATTCCAGGTGTGTGCCACCACACCTGGTCTCAATTGTTCTTTCAGCAAGCCCTACGGTTGGGGCCAGCATGGCAACAATAGCCCAAAATCAAGAGAGTATTTTGCATTCTCTTCTGGAAGAAAAGAGGTCTAAGCAGCCCTCAGAGCCCAGATTATGAAAGTTACTGAGTAATTTCTCATACTTTAAGATGAATCTTTCCTCACCATTTTCCCCCTAGGGAATACCATGGGCAAGACCCATCGTGATTTGGGGCAAGTCCTCTGAATCCTCTCCCCAAACTTGGGAGAAGTGTTCAACACTTGTCCAGAGGTGGCTGCAATTGGTTAATTTGTCTTGCTGGATTACACATAATGAGAAAGGAATCGCTTTGCGAAAAGTGATTTGGCATGCACAAGCCCCAAGGAAGGAATAACTGTTCTGAAAATATGAAGGTAAAACACAGATACCTAAGGAGGGGCTGTTGGATGCTGAGCGTCTTCAGGAGTCTGATGGCGTACTCACTGCTCAGTTTGCTCTCAGCAGGATCTCTCTTCCTCCCTGAGGGGCTAGAGGTTCAGCCTCTTCCTAATCCACTGTGTACATTCCTAGGACTTCTTTTCCTTCGGGCCTCCGACTGCCAGTTTTCCCTCCACATTCGTCTTACCTGCTTATAGCTCTGGCTCACTCCCTCAAATGGACATGATGAAACGGTAATAAATCAACACAAAATACAAAGATGAAGATACATTATAAACTGTCTCAGTAGAAAGGACAAAGGGTCTGAAGAAGGTCGGGTGAAAACAAGTAGAGGCTATGAAGACTTAAATTTTTATTTGGCCATCAAAGTACATCAAGGAAAGCCAGAAGAAAACAGACAGATGAAACTATTACTAACTCATCTCTCCTGCAAGTATCTACTGAGATGTGTTGTACCTATTCCAGAAGTCACGGATGCCTTAAGACAGACAAATTCCTTCTTCTCTCTCTTTTTTCCTTCCTCCCCCTTTCTTCACTTGTGTTCTCCCTCCTTAATCTCTTTCTCCTTTCCTTCTTTTCTCATTTCTTTCTTTCCTTATGCATCACTGGGGTTGGAAGCAGGACCTTCACACTTACCTACATTTCCTCCCTTTAAACAATAAATATTTTTTCCATTTTACATATATTACTCTTCTGCATTTGTCTCTTGATAAATACTATTATAGTTTCACTTTAAATGACTCCAAGAGCCTCACTATTTGGAAGGTGATTAGATTACTGGAGTGGGATAGCTGACTTGCAGCTAGTGAGTAGGGCCTGGGCAGGAGAGGAGAGCCATCCAGTGTGACCTGGAATGATGCCTGTCCCTCTTTAGCCCTCTCATCTGTCTGCTTCCAGAGTGCCATGACACAAGCACTTTTCTTTAGCTATGCCCCTCTGCTGTGGCATTTCTGTGTTAGAGCCAAAACTGTGAGTCCCCAGAGCCCTCTTGTCTTTAAGGTATGATCGTTGATTATCATGTCTCAGTGATGGAAAAAGTGACTAAGACCCCTGTCTCTTTTTTTTACCTTGCTAAGCCATTAAGTTATCAAGGCTGAGTTTGTGATACACATGCCTCAGTTTCCCAGACTGCAGAGATTACAGGTGTGCAGTACTGCATGGGCCACAACTAGGGACCTTGTCTAGTGTCAACACCAAGTATGGGGAACATTTCTACATGTGGCTCTTCTTAACAATGTGTAGTGGTTTACTGACTCATTATCACCATTCTGTGTCTGCTGATGGATTCCATGTTTTCCCCTAGAAAACACACTGGCCAGGACATCTTTGCTGTGTTCTGAATCTAGACAGATGGGCAGCAGCCACTGCAGGGAACCTTTTCACATGACAATCATGTGCTTATCCTGACATCAGAGGACTGGAAGCTTCTGCTCCCAAAGAGGGTGTGGTGGGAGTCAAGGAATAAAATTTTTTGGTAACATCTTAACCATCCTGTATCTTCACAGAACTTTTCTTGAGCTTTACATGAGATAATCAGGGGGAGTAGAGCTGTGTAATGAAAGTCTAGAATATTTTATTCTGTTGGGTAACAAATGATTAGGAAAAGTGTTAAAAAAGAGAAGAGGAAAAGAGAAGGAAAGGAATAGGTTAACTATTACTGTTTTTCAGTGACCATGCAGTGCATCAATAGGAATTTTCTATACCATTGCTGGCAATCTTCACATTTTCTCTGACATACAGATAATAATTTTTATTATCAGAAATAACACACAGAACAAAGGATGGAAGGAAGGGGAGGAGGGAAAGGAGGAGGAAAAGGTAGGAGAGAGGAAATGAAAGAAGGAAGGAAGAGAGGAAGGGAGGGAGGGAAGGAGGAAGGAAAAATGGAGAAAAAAGGAAAGCAGGAAGAAAGGAGGGAGATAAAAAAGAGAAAGCTCCAATAATGCCTTTTCAGCAGCATTTGTGGAAAGGATGGGAGAGCATTGGGATTTTATCTCTGTAGAGTATAAGCGCAAATTTAATGCTCCAAAAATACCTGCCTTTTTTTTTTTTTTTTTTTTTTTCTATACTAGTTAAATTTTCCACTCAGGGTAGAGGCTAAAGATCACATTTTTATAAGGCATTGATTTTTTCACAGGGCAAGAGATAGAAAACCTTTTAAGGAATTAATGTCCATTCTCAAATCTGTTAAGAGGGTGATGATTTATTGGGTCAAAGATGCTGACTTCCTCTTTCTAGTCCTCTTCACTGTTTCCTCATCTGCAAAATGAAAAGGCTGAGTGTAATGATCTCCGAAGTCCCCAGCCGCTATCTTTCAGTAAGTCTAATATTATTGTAGCTTAGTTATTTCTTGGTCTACTGTTTGAGAATGGATGCTCCAAGGAGAGAGGTTCAAGTTTTTACCCTGTTTCTTACTGAGATGTTTATAGTCACTAACACAGATATATGTGCGGGACTTTGTTTGATTTTTGTTTTCTAGTTTTATAAATATTAATGCATATCATATAAATTTAGGAGGCAAAAGAAAAATGACCTTCAAACCACTACTAATTAGCCTTTCACAGTATGTTTCCAGCATATTTTCAGGGCATGTGTGTTATAATTATGGATCTCATTTTACTGTATTTGATGTGAGATTTTCCTGCACAATTAAGTTATCTTTGAAGCAATTCTTTTAATGGATAAATGAGATTTAATCATTTAAAAATTATCCTTTATAAACTATTATTAATAAGATATCTTTGACCCTTCTGCTATTTCAGCATTTGGCAGGGATGAAATTCTGAGACTCTGAGATCACACATCCTGAGTGTGAAGTGGTGATCCATTCAGAGATTGTGCGACTCTGGACAATGGTGTTGGATTCCAATAAGGTTTATTTTCCTGGCTACAAAATAAAAACACAGTACGCACTGTCTGTATAAGGTGGATAGGTTTATACATCTCACACCAAACCCATGCTACAGTTCATACCTTAAGTGCTCCTTAAAGCCCTTGTATTAAGGGCTTTGTCCCTTCTTGCTCATTAGGAGGTTGTAGAACTTTTGGAGTGGGGCCCAGTGGAAGGTCTTTAGGTCATAGCATGCTCTAAAGGAGATTGTGGAATCCTGGTCGCCTCTCTCTGTCTCTGTCTTTCTGTCTTTCTGTCTTTCTGTCTTTCTGTCTGTCTTTCTGTCTGTCTATCTGTCTGTCTGTCTGTCTGTCTGTCTGTCTCTGTCTCTGTCTCTGTCTCTGTCTCTGTCTCTCTCTCTCTCCTACCCAGACATGAAGTGAACTGTGTTCCTAAACCACAAACGCTTTCCATGACATGCTATCTAATTCCAGGTCCAAAATTAATAGGATCAACTGGTCACAAAATATCTTCTATCTTCATAAGTTGACCATCAGTGATTTGTTATGTTGTTAGGAAGCAGACATGATAAGGCTTCTTGTGTTGACTTAACCAGTGGCTGTGCTGCAGAGTTGTATATGCTCACATCACACACTGCCCTCCCTCCACCCTCATTGTATTTCTTTATTATCATCCCCTAGAGGCCTTTCCTACTGCTGAGTGATTGATCCCTTGTGCTCTGTGCAATCAGAAAACAAAGGCTACAAGTATTTCACAGTTAAATTTTGGTGTTCCTGATGGTAGTCAACAAAAGAGAAAGAGAGTAACTCCAAATTAGGGACATAAAAATGAATAGGAAGGGAAGGCCTTCTTGGCCACGTCTAGATCTGCAGAAGTAGGAACCTGTGTGAAGCTGAAACAGGACCACATGCCCTGTGCTTTTCTGTGCCTGGCGAACGAGCAAGGCACCCCCAGGCCACTCTTGAAGCATATACTCTTTGTATATCAAGCTGTTCAGCTTCCAGCTGGTTCACCCAGTGGCGCCAACAACCTGTTGGACAGCAGAAATTATTGGCAGACAGTCTAGTATATGAAGATTCCAAGCTCTTCCTGTCTCACCCAAAGAACTGGTTAGGACAACTGAAAAGTAGTTCAATATAACTTTTATCAAAGTAATGGCAAAAAAGGGAATGATGAAGTAAAGTAAGAAAAGGAAAGACTGAAAAGAAGAGGAGATACAGATTATAAATGGGACAGGTCACTGCAGAAACAGAAGTATGGAACAGTAAGATGGCAGCTAAGACCATGACCACTGTCTCTTACATCCTTCCATATGCATCTGTTGGAAGTTCTCTGCCTGATTGACAGCATCTGTCTGTCCAGGATTGGGTTATGTAGATACATCCTATTTTTAGGTTATGTTCAGGACCATCATATTTGACAAGTTACATCCCATCTTTTAGACAGACTGCCTTTGCCCTACTCTCTTATATCAGAACCATATTTGATCTCTAGGCTCTGGTTGCTCAGGGAGCCACTGTTGGCACAAAAGACAGACTCTGTGCTCTCTAATTTCTGAAGAGTGAAGACTATGTAGAAACAGTCTAGATCTCCTTCAGAATAACTTTCAACCTGGCTGTGTATAATAAATACCTAGCATACTTGTGCTATTTTTCTTAGGGTAATGTTTCACATGACAAATGATGTTCACACTTCTAGGTACTTGTTCTTTTCTGGAAATTTTATTTTTGTGTGTTAATTTTTAGCATTAACAAGGTAAGCTATAAAATGTGATGTTTTGATTGTATGTGCATTGCAGAATGAGTAAATTAAGCCACTGCATATAATCATTATCTCATGTCTCTTTTTTGTGGTGGTGAGATCAATTAAAATCTATTATCTTAGTAATTTTCAAGTCCTATTATTTCCTTAGGATAATTTTGTAGAAATATAATTACCTCCTTAAGTATGGACTTTTTAAGACTTTGTATAAATATAGACTATCTTGCCCTCAGAGTGATTAAAAAATCAAACTCTAATGAGAAGATCTGCTTTTCTAAAATTTCCCCCAAGTTAGTATAAAATACATAGTTAAGTACTACTTATATGATTCTGAAATTAATATATAAGTGATTATTAAAAAACATCCATTTTTAACACAAGTACATTTTTGACAAAATTAACTCTGTATCATTTTTAATGCAAACAAGCTAATATTGTATAGTGTGGTGGTGTTTTGTGTAGCCAGTCATTTATTAATAAAGCATTTACTTTGTATACATAATTTTGTACTTGCTAAGTTTTATAATAAATATTAAACATTAGTTCTTGGTGAATATTTTTACATTATCACCCTAATATAGATTTTTGAAGTGAGTTGAGGGATAGGTAGTCTTTGTATATATTTTTAAGCACTTGTTATCAAGTTATTTTTTCATTAACTTTATTGATAATCAATAATTATATAGCATATTAAAATTATAGACAAATATTGAAATGTGAAAGATAGAGGACATGGACAAAGTGAATTTTAGAGAAATATTTATGAAATGAATATATAACATGAGATTAATAGATTGCACATTGTAAATAAATTATGTACAAACTGAAATGAAGATAAAGATGAAAATTTTCCAAAATAAAAATGAAGAATTTACAGATCAGTCATATAGTAGTTCATTCTGCTCCCAAATCAAGAAGCTTATATTCATATAATTAGAATTCTCAGAGTAGAAAGAGGTAGGCAGTAAATATCTAAAGATTTAAAATTCCTAAATTTAGTTGAAATTATAGCACATGTCCAAGAAAAAGGAACATTTTCACAAGAAATATTAACAAAATGATACCAAAATACACAGAAATGAAATTGTTCAAAATTAATTATAAAGATAAGAAATCATTAAATCTGTAGAGGAGTAAAATTAAGTAGCATCTTATTGCTCATTGAAAAAAAAAAAGAACAAGTGTGTAAGAAACTAGACTAATTAATTCACATGACTGAAAAAAAATCTGTCCTCATTGAATTTTAAACTTAGCGATCATACCTTTGAAAACTAAACGTAAAATATTTTCCAGTTACACCAACTCAAAATATTCTAATATCTCCAGATACAGCAGATAGAAAATAACAAAAAGCATAATCCAGAAGGCCAGAGAAGTTGCTGTACAGTCCTGGATAAAGAATAAAGAACTGTCAAAATGGTAGTTATATAGGACTTGTAAATTATATTAGATGAACCCCTTTAAAAGGTTAATGAAGATTTAGACAAAACAGTTACCCATCTTATGTCAGATGATACATATATTTTTCACGTGTGTGTGTGAGAGAGGCAAGGAAGAACTAATATAAAGTCACTGGAAAATGGAAATATACATTTTAAAGTTTCTTTTTTTTTGTCTTTTTGAGACAGGGTCTCGCTATGCAGTTGAGGCTGGCCTTGAGCTCACTTTTGTAGCCCAGGCTGGTCTCGAACTCACACCAATCCTCCTGCCTCAGCCTCCCAAGTGCTGGGATTATAGACGTGAGCCACCACGCCCGGCTACATTTTAAAGTTTCTAATGCTAGGAGATTATAAGTTAAAGATACAGTATAAATCATAAAACAAAAATTGAAAGTAAATAATATTTAATAAATTAATTAAATGTTAATTAGTTAAAAATTAAACAGTTCAAAACAATATTTCAAAATTAAAATTAAATTGTGAGTCCAACTAAGAGGTCAGAATACTGTATATTATATGTATTTATGAATCTGTGGTTAATTCAAAATACTCGTATAGTACTAGAATAAGTGAATATTTACAAAAATATGAACTATGCAGAAGTTTTCATGATAGTAAAGAATTACTAAGAGTAAAACATAACATAAAAACTGCAATGGCAAATATATGATCAGAACTTCTAACAATCTGGGGGAGGATATTGCACAAAATTCTAGTAGGATGTGAACGTGGACAGTGTCCATGATGCTTACCGGTGGCCAGGTATTACTTGTGGGACTGAGGTACTGCTATTTATTTGATCTCCACCCTTTAGACCTGGAGAGAATCATGACTCACAGGGTACAGGAGGAGTCCATCTGTAGAATATACTAATGGAAATATTTTACTGCTGTATGCAAAAGAATAATTAAAAGACTGCTGTTGTATATCTTTTTCTTATGTGTTTCATTGTTTGCCCTATTTGGTGGGTTCTCTCTGTTCTCACGCATGGAGCTGTGGTCCCTCTGTAGAATACATTTTAGTAGTCTGTGTAACATTGGTCTTGTTGTCATGAAATTCTTTAGTTGTTCTTTGTCATGGAAATGTTTCACTTCTCCATTATACTTTAAAGAGTGTTTTTTTTTTTAGGGTATATCAGTCTGGTTGGAATTTGTTTTCTTGCAAGACTTGTAGCACTTTACTCTATGCTCTTCTTGATGGTTTGTGAAGAGAAATCTATCGTTATTCTAACGGGGTTTCCTTTAAACGTGACGTTTCTTTTCTCTAGTGGTTTTTAGTATACTGTTTTTGTGCTGAATTTTTGGCATCTTGATTATTGTATGTTTGGATGTGGTTTTAATTGAGTTCATTTTTTTTTTTATGAGCTGAATAGATTTACTGGGGAAAGAAAGCTCCTGTCCAAGAGAGGAACCAGAGGGGACCCAAGCGGGGTGTCTCCAGGAATAACTGAGTTGATATTATTTGCAATTCTATATGCTTTGGTTATCTTGATGTCAGATTGTTTCCCCATATTTAAGAAGTTTTCTGCTATTGCTTCTATCCATATTCTTCTTCTGTTATGTGTGTTGACTCCTTTCTCATTGGTGCCTGTTAGTCTTACATTATTCATTTTCACAACGTCTTGCAGATGCTGAATTATTATTTTTCCTGTATCCTACTTGCTTCTTAAGAGATCTTTTCATACCTTTTCACTAGCTGCAATGGTGTCTTCAGGGTCTGAAAATACATTGACTTTCATTGAAATAGTTTTTCCACCTTCTGATTGAGGTTTTAATATCCTGTGTAGCACTTTGAATCTGCTTCATGCATTCTATATCTTTCCTATATTGCTCCATCATTTTTCTTTTCTCCTCTACTTTTTATCAGTGTCTACCTTGGAAGCACTTAGTACTTCTTCTTTTTTATGCATTGTAATTTGTCAAGGTCTCTCCACCTTTTGTAGGTGAAAAATATTCTACAAAGATATTATGAAAACTGCCTCAGTTCATCTTTTTAGATCTGTAAATGTAACATTAATCTAAGCATTCCTTTCCACATTTGACTTTCCCTACTATGATAGTTCTTACTTGGGATAATGAAGCTACATGGAGTTTCTATGAACTACCACGTATATCTGTCATAATCATATCTTCAGCAGCAAGGGGCATGGCCATCAGATGGGTTCAGAAGCCAACTGTAACCTATAACTGGCATAGCAATTCCTTCACTGCCACATCTACATGGTTGTACGTCCCAGCTGCTAACAAGAAGCTCACGGTAAGTACTTCTTTCATTATAGTTATCATTTCTTTTTGCACATCAGAAATTACTTCTGATCTAATTTCCTATATACCCTTTTGCAGTTGTCTCTTTACTTCAGAGGCTATTATTTCAGAGATTTCAGGTGTGTGATTTCTAAATGTCTCCTCCATTTGGCATAGGTAGGCTCGGGGCTTAAGACTGTATTTTGCTCCTTCTTTTTGTCATTATTATAGCACTGTCTTCTGACCTTTGGTGTACAGCTTTCATAGAGTTCTTAACTTAAACCAGATCTGGGTCTACTAAGTTCAATGTAGTCCAGATGGTTGTGGGCTTGGGTCTGGCTGCTGTGCTCCACTTCTTCCTTCTGAAGCTCTTGGAGGTAAACCTGCTGGGCCACTCTGGCAAGATGTTCTGCTCCTGGATCAGCTGGCTGGGTCTTGCCTCTAGCCTCTCCGTTAGGAGTTCTGCCACAGGTTTCCACACTGGGTGTGTCTGATGGATGAGGTTCCCCTCACATGCTGGAGTGGAACTCATGGCTGTTGGGTCGAATGAGTTTCCAGCAGGCCCTGGGTGGTCCCACTCACAGGCTGGGCCTGGATACTAGATCTAAGAAGTTATTTCATGAAAAGATTATGGTAAACTTCACTCCCTCCAGTATTGGAATATTACAAGCACTCCTGACATAATGATTATTATTTGTATTCTTTGCTAATGTTTATTAAAAAAAACATTTTCTAAATTGTATTTTACATTTATTAATGATTTTAGAAGATTTTTTGTGTTTGCATTTATCTTTTGGAGAATTCCTATATCTTTTCTGGATTTTCCATATAATTTTTTTGTTATAAGTATTATGAATATATCTTCAATAACTTTAATTATTATGTATTGTAAGTAAATAATTCAGTATCATATTAGTAAGTGTTATGCATTAGGGAGTCTTTTTACATATATTTATAGTATTGCCATAGATTTATGTTTGCCTCTCCACTATTTTTATTGTTCTCAAGCCCACAATAATCTTACCCCAGGATTACAAACATGTATTTTTAAGTTTTTCTCGTGTTACATTCCAGTTTTATTTTTCTTTATGTGTGGCTTGATGTCTTCTGGAATAGCTAGTTACTGACAAGCCGTACAACCACAACTTTACTTTGTCCAAGTATAACTATAGATTTGCCAGCATCACTTGCTAAGTAATTCATTATTCACTTTTGCAGTACTGTTATCATACATTAGGTTCCATTTCATTAGTCTGTTGCAGAAATCTGAACTGTTGTTTCCTGTGCTACTACTTCTGTGTGCAGTGTGAAAACAAGGGCTAAATTACTGCATTTTCAGCATATTTTCATCACAGCGCATTTCCTGTGATCCTTGATCTTCCCTCTGAACATTTCTCCTTTATCTTTCTGTGAATATGATTCCTCTACAAATCAATTTTTTGTATAAACTAAGAAATACCCTTATTTTAATTTTGATAAAAATTATGGAGAATTTATGCATTACTTTAGGCAATAATTAAATCTTTACAATAGCATGTACTTACATCTAACATTGCTACAAAATTTAGTCAAGATTTACAGTTTTTTCAGGTATTAATAATATTATGTATTTTTGATTGTATTTAATAAGAAATAACAATGTGACAGTTTTGAAACATGTTAATAGTACATTTCCAGTATTTGATACAATGCATATTGTTGCCCTTCCAGTAGTTTTACAGAGAACAGGGTGTAGATGTGATAATTTTTGTAAACATTATTGGAACAAAATATTACTCTCATTGAACTAAGAGAAAGTAGTTGTATATATAATCCAATGTTCCATAATCACAGTACATTATTGTCAAAACTGGCAATGATGAAAGTTGTTGATTTAAACCTTTTACAGCTTAGCATACTAATCTAGCTTTATATTTTATGCCTCATGGTTAACCTTATTTGCTGGGTGGTTCAGAGCAACTTAGAGCAAGACCTGTATAACAAAACATGCAACCTTTGTATCTCCCAAGGTCAGCCAAATTCCCTCAGGGTTCACATTGAAACCATGTATAGTGCTTTGCAGAACTGTTTTCAGTGTCAGCCATCTGAATGAGTCACGGCCATTGCTTAAACAATTTTGTCTCTGTGAAAGCCTGAGAGAATGTTTTCTCTTTAGGTGACTCTTCTTTGCCACACTGTATATCTTCAATACATTTCCTCTGTAGCCCCATAATCTCTTGAACAGAAAATTTGGGAAACTGCTGAGTTATAGCATGTTATGGCACAGGTTCTCTTATGTGCTGAGTCCTTACTCACCTTGAAGGGCTAGGGCCAAATATTGGTTATCTTGTAGCCCTTCTTTTTCTCCAATATTTGGTACATAAACTTACATTCTTAATCCTTCAGAAGAAAACGATAATGATACTATTACTTATAACAGGTACTTGAGCATAATATCACTGTCTTTCTGAGCATGAAACATCTTAAGCATAACTCAGAATTGGTATTGTCTATCAATCATTGATATTGTAAAAAGTCTCTATAGAATGTGATAAAAGCCGTTACACATTTTACACAGGACTTTAGAAATCTAAGCATATACAAAATTGTAGCCTGTCAGTCTTTCGGTATTTTTCCTGGTCTCTTTCTCTCATTTAATACACTTTTTGTTTTCTTGTAAACCAACCATTTACTTGAGAAAGAGTACAGCAGTAAGTAAAATTACATTAGAAGCAGCACAGATGTAAAAGACCAGAAAGACAGGTATTCCCAGCATAATTTTAAAGTTACACATTACTATCCTCAGTGTAATGAACCTTTTGGAGGTTCTTGGAACCATTATCTAATTAATCCTGTGCATAGTTTTGCTCCTGCCATGTTTCCTATGTTTTCTGCTTGCAGTCACTTTGTTGTTTAAACTTGAAGTCCTTCACTTTAAACTGTGTTATGCCTCTCCATTTTTATTTCTTCTTTTGGGTTCTTACACTAGGGTGACTATGTGATACTAACACATGTAGGTCTGGTTTATTTCACTTATTAATATATGCTCAAGATACATCCACTTATATATGAAGTCTTCTAGTTTATCATTCTTTATAGCTGAGTAATATTCCATTTTGTGAAAATTCCACATTTTTATCAATCATTCTTAAGAAGATGGGCATTTTGGTTGTTTCCAAGATTTGGTTACCACAAATTGTGCTGCCATAAATATAAGTACACAGATACCACTATGATGTTTTCAGTTCTTCTGGGAAAATTCCCAGTAGGGGTCTAGCTGTACTGAATGAGATTTCCAGTTCTAGTTTTTTAAGAAGTCTCCACACTGCTCTCCAAAATGGTTGCACCAGTCTGCATTCCCGCCAGCAGTAGAGAAGGGTTCCTTTTTCCCCACAGCCTCTCCAATATTTACTGTTGCTTGATTTCTTTATGATAGCCATTCTTTCTGGGGTGAGATGGTATCTAAGTGTTGTTTTAATTTGCATTTCATGAATGGCTAGTGATGTGGAGCATTTCTTCATGTATTTATAGGTTTATTGAATTTGTTTCTCTGTGTAGTTTGTGTTCCTCTCAGATGCCGATTTCTGAATTGGGTCTTTAGGTTTGGTACCCTGATGACTTTTTAGTTCTTTATAAATTCTAGATAGAAGACTTTTGTCTAAATTTATTAGTTAAGATCTTTTCAAAATTTGTGAGTTATTTTTTCACACTGTTGGTAATTTCTTCTGAGGTGCAAAAGATTCTTAGCCAGAGGAAGTCCTACTTGTTGATTCTTTCAAGTGTTAAACCTGCATTTTTATTTCTATCCATGTCGTCAAGATTTTCTCCTACTTTTTCTTTCTGGAGATTTAATGCTCCTCTTTTAATTTTTAGACTTTAGTCCATTTTGTCTTTAGTTTAGTGCATGGTGATTGACCCGGTTAAAGTTTTAGTTTTCAGCATGTAGAGAGCTATTTTTTCCCAGAACCATTTGTTAAAGAGGCTATCTTTCTTCTAGTGGACATATTTGGCCCTTTCGTCAAAGATAAGATAGCTCCGTATATTTGTATTTGCTTCTGAATCTTGTAATCTATTCCGTTGATCCTGAGGTCTTTTTTTTTTTTTTTTTCCAATACCAGGCTGATTTTTATCACTATAGCCTTGTAGTATTACTTTAGGTCAGAAATTGTAATGCCTCCTGTCTTGTCTTTGTTGCCCAGAATTGTCTTTACGATTCTGGGTCTTTTTTGGTTCCAAATAAATTTTAGGAATGATTTCTCTAGGTCTGTGAGGTATGTTGATGGTGTTTTGATAGGACTTGCTTTAAATCTATATAACAATTTAGGGAGTATGGCCATCTTCATGTTCTTTCTTTCTATCCAGGAGCAGGGAATAGCTTTCCATTTTCTCAAATCTTCTAAGATCTCTTTTTTTCAATGCACTGTCGTTTTCATTGAAAAGGTCTTTCACTTCCTTAGGTTAATTCCTAAGTATTTCATTTTCTTCATTGCCATCATAAAAGGTACTGTTTCTCTAAATTCTCTCTCAGTATGCTTTTTATCTGTGTAGAGGAATGTTATTGACTTTCGTGTGTTGACTTTGTAGCCTGCTCTGCTACTGAATTTGTGTGTTAATTCTAGTAGCTTCTTGGTGGAATTTTTTGGGTCTTCCAAGTAGATTATCATGTCATCCGCAAATAATCATGATTTAACTACTTCTTTACCTATACTGTTCTTATTCCTTTTATTTCTCTCTCTTGTCTAATGGCTATAGCTAATGATTCCAGAACTATATTGAATAGGAGTGGTGATAGAGGATATCCTTATCTTGTGCCAGATTTAGACTAAAAGGCTTCAGTTTTTCCCCATTTAGAATTATGTTCGCTGTTGTATTGTCGTAGATGGCATTTATCAGGTTGAGGTACAGGCCCTTTATTCCAAGTTTTTGTAGGACTCTGAACATGAATGAGTGTTTGACTTTGTCAAAAGCCTTTTCTGCATCAATTGAGATGATCATGTGATTTTTTTCTTTGGCTATTGATATAGTGTATTACAGTCATAAATTTGCATATATTGAACCATCCTTGAATCCTTGGGATGAAATTTACCTGATTACGGTGTATAATTTTCTGGATGTTTAGCTGCAGTCTATTGGCGAGGATTTTATTGAAGAGTTTTGCATCTATGTCCATGAGAGAAACTGGCCTGAAGTTCTCTTTTTCAGTTGCATCTTTCTCTGGTTTTGTTATCAGTGTGATATTTGCCTCTAGCAATGATTTTGGGAGATTACTTTCTTGTCAGTTTCATTGAAGAGTTTGAAGAATATTTGGACTATGTCATCTGTAAATATTGTGTAGAATTCACTGGTGAATCTATGAGGTCCTGAACTTTTTTTTATCAGTAAGTTTTTATTACACATTGTATTTCACTGACTGTTATTGGGTGTCTTAGTTACTCTTCTCTTGTTGCTGGGAGAAATACCTGACACCAAAAATTGATTAAAGAAAGGTTTAATTAACACAGTTACTGGAGGTTTCAGTCCATACTTAGCTGGATCCAAGGCAGAGTGGCACAATGAAGAGGTATAATGAAGAAGACAACAGTTCATGGCAGTGGAACAGCAACAATGGCAACAGAGGCAATGGAACAACCAGGGGAGCAGAAAGCAACAGCTAGAGTCTGTCTGTCTGTCTGTCTTTATATTCCATTCAGGCTCTCTGCCTTAGCCTATCCACCCTAGGCCACACCAATAATCCCTCCCAGCCATACTTAGACTGATAACTCCATCAGTACAAAAACACATAATCCCAGTGGGTCACGAGTCAAGAAATTCCATAAGTACTCAGAACCATAATCCCATCAGTAGTAAACACATAATCTTAGTGGATCATGAGTCAAACTCAAACTCTAGAAGGCCACTTCCCAAGATTGCATGAGGCTTTCGGCGGACAACTAGACATAAACCATAATACTGTGTTGTTGAGAGTTCTTATATCTTTTTGATTCAATTTTGTACCATTCTAGGAACCTGTGCATTTCATCTGTGTCTTCAATTCTGTGACAGTAAAGATTCTCGAAGTAGCTATTAATAATCCTCTGAATCTCTGCTGGGTCTGTAGTAATTTCATCCTTTTCATTCCTTATTGCTTGAGTTTGAGTCCCTTCTTTCCTCTTTTTGATGAGGTTAGCTAGAGGCTTATTAATTTTATTAAATCTTTGAAAGAACCAGCACTTTGATTCATTAATTCTTTGCATTGTTTTTTTTTTTTTTGTCTTGATTAAATTAATTTCTGCTGTAGTCTTTATAATATCCTCCCGCCTTTAGGTTTTGGTTTCGTTTGCTCTTCCTTTTCTAGTTGCTTTAGGTATTGCATGGGAGTATTTATTTGTTCTCATTCTGTTTTCTTAAGGTGTGAGTTCATAGCTACAAATTTCCCTCTAATAACTGCTTTCGTTGTATCCCACAAATTCCAGTAGTTTGTGTTTGATATTTTATTGTATTGTAGATATTTTTAATTACTTGTTTAACTTCATCTGTAACCCACTGGTTGCTGAGAAGGGCGTTGTTTAATTTCCATGTATTTCTGGGGGTTCTGTGATTTCTTTTGTCATTTAATTCCAGTTCAGTTGCACTGTGGTCAGATAATACGCATGAGAAAATTTCTGTTTTCTTTCATATGCTTAAGCTTGATTTATGCATTCATATGTGGTCTATTTCGGAAAATGTCCCATGTGCAGCTCAAAAAAATGTGTATTTAGAAGTGATTGGTTAGAACACTCTGTGTATGTTGATCAAGTCCAGTTGTTCCAAGTTCTGGTTCGTTTCTGTGACTGCTATGCTAATTTTTTGTCTACTTCACATATATTTTTGGGATAAAGGGATGTTAAGGTCTCCTGCTAACAGAGTGGTATTGGATATTAAATTTTTTATGTCCATTAAGGTATGTCTTATATAACTTGGTTCTCCTGTGTTGGGTATATATATATTTATGGGTGTTACCTCTTTGTCTTTAATTTTTACCCTAATCAGCATGTAGTAGTCTTCTTTATTTCATTTGATTAATCTTGGTTTGAAGTTTAGACTATCTGCAAACAGCATTGCTATCCCTGCTTCTTTTGAGGTGCTGGAGTATGTAGTATTGCTTTCCATCCTTTAACTTTTAGCCTATGAGTTTCTTTATGAATTAAGTGTGCTTCTTGGTTACAGCATATTGTTGGATTTTGCTTCCTTGTCCACTCTGCCAGTCTGTTTCTTTCAGTTGGAGAATTGAGTCCATTTACATTGATGGTTATAATTCAAATGTGTTGACTTGTTATTGACATTTCTTTTACTTATTACTGTGTACTCCTTTGCTCCTGTGGTTAATTGGTTACTCTTTTTGCTGGGTTCTTTCTGTTCTCATTTGAGGAGTTCAGGTCATTTTGGTCCCTCTCTAAAATATTTTGTAGTCTGTGTAGTATTAGCTTCACCATCGCAAAATTCTTCAGTTGCTCCTTGTCATGGAAGTATTTCGCCTCTCCCTCATACTTGAAAGAGAGTTTTTCAGGATATAGCAGTCTGGGTTGGAATTGTTTTGTTGTTGTTGTTGTTGTTGTTGTTGTTGTTGTTTTGTTTTTGTGGAGGACTTGAAGCACTCTGCTCCATGCTCTTCCTGACTCAATAGTTTGTGAAGAGAAATCTAACATTTTTCTCATGGGTTTTCCTTTAAATGTAACCTGTTGCTTTTCTTTATCAGCTTTTAGTATACTATTCTTCTGCTGGATTTCTGAGATCTTGACTATTTTATGTCTGTGTGTATTTTTATTTGGGCTGCTGCTATTTGGAGTTTTGTATGCTTCAGGTAAATGAATGTCTGTTTGGTTTCTCATATTTGGGAAAGTTTCTGCTATTACTTCTTCCCATATTCTTTTATATCCTTTATATTAACTCTTTTTTTTTCTCATTGATTTCTATTGATCTAATATTGTTCATTTTTGCATCATTGTGTGGATGTTGAAGTATTTTGTCCTGCATCATAGTTGTTTTTAAGAGATACTTTCTTACCTTTTCACTAGCTGTGACTATGGCTTTAAGATCAAAGCTTTATTTCATTCTTATGGTGCTACCAGCTTGTGATTGAGATTTTATTTTCTTTTTTTTGGGGGACCGGGGTTCAAACTCACGACCTTGCACTTGCCCAGCAGGCACTTGTGCCTCGGAGCTATCTCCCCAGCCCCCTGAGATTTTATTTTCTTGTATATCTCTTTGAAACTGTTTCATGCGATCTATTCCTTTCCTATATTGCTCATTCAGGGAATCCATCATTTTTCTATTCTCTTCTAAATTTTTATCTATGTCTTCTTTAGTAGCATTTAAGTCTTTCATTATAGTGATCTTTTCTTTCTCTACTTCAGAGATTGTTTTTGCCCTGATCTCCTCTCTACCTTTCTGCAGCTGTTCCATTACTGTAGATCCTATTAATTTATTTTATTTTATTTTATTTTTTTCTTTTTTGAGACAGGGTCTCGCTATGCAGTTGAGGCTGGTCCTGAGCTCACTTTTGTAGCCCAGGCTGGTCTCGAACTCGCACCAATCCTCCTGCCTCAGCCTCCCGAGTGCTGGGATTACAGGCGTGCGCCACCACGCCCGGCTTTGATCCTATTAATTTAAATATGCCTTTTTTTTACTTCACAGGTTATTTCTCATCTGATATCCTGTACCCTTTTCTGCAGTTATTTTTCCAGTTCAGATTCCATTAATTCATGAATTTCATTGTGATTTTAAATGTTATCTCTGATCTGAGTTCCTCTATACATTTCTGCACTTTTCTGTTAAGCTTAAATGCTACCAATTCAGAGATTCTGGCTGCATGATTCCCATTTTCTTCCATTGTTTTGTCTCCTGGATTTGTTCTGGGTGGGTTCAGGACCTGAGATTGCATCTTGCTCCTTTTCTTTGTGGTTTTCTACGACCCCTGCTGTTTATTGAAGCTATGCCATTATCAGCTATTGAAATTTTGGTCCAGTTCCACCAATCTTGATCCCGTGCAGATGTGCCTGGCTGGGTCTGACTGCTGTGCTCAGCTTCTTCATGCTGTAACTGGGCATGGGCCTGGTCAGTCAGCATGGGTGTTTGGGGCAGAGTTCCGATGGCTGGCCAGGCAGGGGTTGCACATCAGCAGAAAGGTCCTAAAAGGGTGACACAGTGTTTTCTGTGTATTATCAAGTAACATTTTCTTATTCATCCCAATTTATTACTAAAACAGCTCTTACTTTTATAACTGTTACTAATCTTTGATCTTATTACTGAGCATCCATAATCATTCTAATGTTTCCATCTGATATTTTTAGTTTCTACCAGGAAAGCAATCATATTTACAAAATATGATAATTTTGACCTTTCCATTTTATTATTATAATTTTCTCTTTGTGACATTAGCTAGAAGTAGAATCTAGAACATCAAGACTAATTACAGTGTATAAACCTGTATTTCTTTCTAAATTTAGTGGAAATGCTTCCAGACATGAGCAATATTTTTTTTAAAAGAAAAGTGGTACCAGAGATTGAACTGAGAGCCTCATGTACGCTAAGTATGTACTCTACCACTGAGCTACATCTTCGGTCCCATACAGTATTTGCTATAGATAACAGATAAGTATTCTTTGTAGTACAAATTAAATATTTTTCAGTTAAGAATTTTCCAACAGCAGCTTTGTTTTTCTTAGTTAACAATGAATGTCAATATTTATCAAATGCTTTTCAAGCATATACTGGGGCGTCCATGCATGTTTTTCTTCTTTAACACATAATCTAATGAATTAAATAAATATAAATATACTTCTAATGTTAAGGTCTCCATTTACTTCTTTGAATAAATGCTTCATGTGTACGAGTGTTCTTGTCACTGACATGTAGTACCCAATGCAACTTAAAAAAGAGGGGTCTATTTGGATCCCCCTTTTAGTCCATGGGCAACTTTCTTAAGGCAGGGACACCATAGAAGAGGATACTGTAGAGGGATGTGAGTGGAAAGCAGAGGATGGGATATAGCATCTCAGAGGAAAGAGACAGCAATAAGACACAGACCCCCAAGGTAGTAGTTCCATGCCCCATCCAATGATTCCCAGAAAGACACTTTCCTAGCCCCCTGGAAGGCTTCCAAGCCAATCAACTTGGCAAAGCAGTACAATGATTACAAAATGAGATCATGATTCTTTTTTTTTTTTATAATATGCTCCAAGACTGTTTTCTAAAATTTCTTTTTTTAATGTTATAGAAGTTTCACCATTTTTCTTCTCCTCATATGTCAGCAAAGATGATGCCACTGTAAATGGAATTCATATAATGTTTTGAACTCATTTACATCATTTTAAATTTCATGATTGTTCTTCATGTAAGTATTATTATAACACTTTAGAAAAAATATGTAGAAGTGCCACATGTCCAGATCACAAAGTATTTCTTCACAATGGAGCAAGAATGAGTGTATAGTTCTATTTAACTCTCAAGCCTCTAATTATAATAATTTCACATGTCCTTTTTATTGAGTGGAAAGATTATTTTGGCGATTATTTCTTACTGCTCTTACTTGTCAAATTTTATTATGATGATTGTGGTAATCTTGTAAAACAATTGAAATGCCTTGTGTCATTTAAATGTTATTAAACTTTTTAATAGCATAGAATTAAAATTTTTCACACATATACATTTTATTTTACAGAAAAGTAATATTTTCTTCTCTATGTCACATTTCCTTGATTTTATATATTTTATTGTCTCTTCATATATCAATTATGTTTTTCTCACTTTAGCCCAAGAATATTTTTAGCTTCTGGATTAAGTACTTGGTTCATTTCTTCTCTAAGATAATGATGAGACTATAAATAAATCTTGTACTTGTTTCTCTGTTTTTTCCTATATACTGCTGAAATAACCGTACTGAATTTATCAGTTGTCCTTCACTATAATGAAAATGTTGTCACAGACTACTTATAAAAAAGATTTGGTTTGTTCATAGTTTCTTAAGTCTGAAGTCCAGACCTTACATAAGCTCTGTGTTGAGGTTTGGGGAGCAATAGTGGGACAAGATTACATCTTGAGCTAGAAAGAGCAAAGTGGCTTCGACTTATTTTTTTCACAGCCCTCTTAGGGTAAGAACTACCAAAGTTTGCATAAGAAGTACCTCGGGCCTTAGTGTCCTGGTATTTCCCTGTAAGACTCAGCTCTTTCTGTTGTTATTATTCTGCAAACAACTTCAGGACCTTGGCTCGCTGGACAGATGCTTATGCCACTGAACTATCTCCTTGGCCCCAAGATCCACCTCTAAAAGGTGTCACTTCCTTCCAATAGCACAACTCAGAAGACCGGACTTTTAACTCACTGATTTGTGGGTCACACAAACCATATCTGAACCATAATATCCACCAGTCAACATGGATGCGTCCAACAGAGCAAAACAACATAAAATGGTGACATCTCACACACTGAAAATATTTAAGAAAGCCAGCTATCCTTTGGGTATATGGCAGTGGAGACATTTTTTGTGTGTGGAGGGAGTGAGTGTGAAGGATGTCTGGTGGAAGGAAGGAGACTTCAGCCTTATTCTTCTCACCTCCATTAATACAGTCACAGATTGAATTAATTAAACCATGACATAAACGATCTCTGATGAGGCTATTATAGCTATCAGTAAATTTTCTACTATAAGGCAATAAATAATGCAAACAATTAGAGAAAGTAACTCTAAAAGTAGAAATTTTTAATAATCATATTAATATACTTTGAAGATAAGGATATGATTTTAAAAGTTTAGAAGAAAATATCTCATGAATTTCAAAAGATATTGGTAAACTAAATGAAAATTTTAGCAGAGGTAGTAGATATTGAATAACAAAATGAAAGCACACATGAACACACAGACACACAAAACAAAAAGTGTGGCTCACTTTAAAGAATTTCTCAAAGGAGATGACACTTTTCTCTTTGTCATCAGGTTTAAAGATTTTGGTGCTGGGAAAACTGGCTCTCCACATGTCAGAAACGAAAACTTGACTCAGGTGTATCACCATGCACTAAACTAAAGTCGAAATGGGTTAAAGATCTAAATATTAAAAGAGAAACCCTGAACCTCCTGGAGGAGAAAGTCGGAGGAGCTCTTGAAGACATCAGGTTAGGCAAAGCGTTCATGGACAAGAACCAAAATGCACATTTAACACTCAACAGAATCAAGAAATGGGACCTCCTCCAGTTTAGAAGTTCTTGCAACATCAAGAGAAATTACCAACAGAGTGAAAAGACAACTCACAAATTTCAAAAAGATTTTAACTAATAAATATTCAGACAAAGGTCTTCTATCTAGAATTTATAAAGAACTAAAAATTATTAGGTCCTAAAATTCAAAGATCCAACCCAGAATTAGGCATGTGAGAAGAACACACACTTCTCAGAAAAAGAAATTCAACAAGCCTACAAATATATGAAGAAATGCTCCATGTCACCAGCCATTCATGAAATGCATATCAAAACAACACTTAGATACCATCTCACTCCAGAAAGAATGACTACTTAAAGAAATCAACCAAAGCAAATGTTGGAGAGGCTGTGGAAAAAAAGGAACACTACTCCACTGCTGGTGGGAATGCAGACTGGTGCAACCATTATGGAAAGCAGTGTGGAGATGCCTTAAAAAACTAGAGCTGGCAATCCCACTCAATCCATCTATCCTCCTACTGGAAACTTTTCCAGAAGAACTGAAAACATCATATCATAACCATATCTGTGCACCTATGTTTATAGCAGCACAACTTGTGACAGCCAAATCCTGGAAACAATCAAAATGCCATAATCTGAAGGATGGTTGAAAAAGATGTGGTATTTTCATAAAATGTAATATTACTCAGCTATAAGGAATGATACACTGGAAGACTTCATATACAAATGGATGTACCTTGAACATATATTCATAAGTGATATAAACCAAACCTACATATGTAAATATCATATAATCTCCCTACTGTAAGGACTCAAAAGAAGAAAGAAAGCAAGAAAGCAAGAAAGCAAGAAAGCAGGAAAGCAAGAAAGCAAGAAAGCAAGAAAGCAAGAAAGCAAGAAAGCAAGAAAGCAAGAAAGCAAGAAAGCAAGCAAGCAAGCAAGCAAGCAAGCAAGCAAGCAAGCAAGCAAGCAAGCAAGAAAGAAAGAAAGAAAGAAAGAAAGAAAGAAAGAAAGAAAGAAAGAAAGAAAGAAAGAAAGAAATTGTGGGCTGTACCAGGAATCAATCTCAGGACCTGTCATTTTCTGCATTCTCAACCCCTACAATTTTTTTAAGAATGACTTAAATGCAAAATGCATTTGGAAGAGTTAAAAAATTAAATAATGTTTATTAAAAATGTTAATGTTTAATTGTTTGGTCAGTCTTATATACCTAGGTCTGTTGATCTATACTTATTTGACGGTGTAAATATGTAATGCAACCATTGTTAAATTTTTCTTGTTTTGAAATTCTGTACTATATGTATTGTCACTTGTGACTTTTTCTTTGTTTCTGCTATTTTTTACTCTTTTTAAAATAAATTTTTAAAAAGATCTGATTTTTTGTGACAGTAATACATTTGACCTGTGTCTCATGTGAGCCAGAGATGAATGAGTCTGCTGGCCCACTCTCTACTCTTCCTCTACAGATGGCCAGGCCCTGCCCAGAGCTGTTCCTTCCCCTCAGGCCTCATCCTGATTCTGATGTTCACAAAATGAGACGCGGATCATTCTTTCCTTTCACAAGCACCAACATGGTGGGCTTCTTTTTTATGGCAACAGGACAGCCTAAGCTGACTGACCATAGAAGCTTGAGCAGTGATCTATGTATTCTGAGCAAAACAAATGTAAACATTTAAACATAAAGGATTAAAAAATACATATATGATGTGGACTCAGTGAATCAAAACAGAAACAAATATGTTCAAAGTTATGTTTTGATTTAATTGGATATGCACAAAAGGGTTGTTAATCATGGAAGAAAAGCTTTCTTTATGAAATTTATTGTTTTTCTTTCTTGTCACCATCTTTTGTCTCCTAAGTTGTCCTTGAGCAAAAGAAGGAGGTTTCTTCCAAAACTCTTTTAGAAATTGCATTCCTTTACTTAATTGCAAAAAATTATCATTATTATTTTCTTTGTATTTATTATCAGATATTGGGTCTCACTATGCAGTTTAGACTCATAGTGATCCTCCTGTTTCAGCTTCTCCAGCGCTGGGATTATAGGAGAGCACCAACATGCCTGGTTTAGGGGCCAGCACAGCATGCCCAGGTGTAGAGCTGGTGAAGCTTTTAGGACTGGGGATAAACCCTGGTCCCTGAGCTTGTCAGAGCTTGTCAGAGCTATCTTGCTAACACTGCCATTAACTTCTAATTTCATTGTACCATGGTCAGATAATATGCATTTACTTAAGTATGTTCTGTGAGTTCTTATATGCTATTTTAGAGAACCTTCCACGTGCAGAGAAGATGAATGTATTCTGATGTTGTTGGGTGGAACAGTTTGAAAATTTCTACTAAATGCATTTGTTTACACGTTTGATTCAGATCTGTTATTTATTGGCTGATTTTTTTTTTATCCAGTTAATCTATCTTTGGGGTACTGAAGTCTCCCATTACACTTGTGTTATTATTTATTTTATTTTTCATGTCTATTGATAATTGTCTTTGTTGCTCCCATATTTGGTGCATATACAGTTATGATCATAATTTTTTCCTCTTGTAGTTTCCCTTAACAAGCATTTAATGACCTTCCTTATCCATTTTTATCATTCTTGGTTTGAAGTTGCTATTGTCTGCAAATAGAATAGCTACTTCAGCTTTTCCCTCATTTCCTGTTCTATGGAAATCTTTTTCCCATCCCTTGATTTTCAGTCTATGAGTTTCTTTTTTGATTAAATGTATTTCTCATATAAAGTCTATTGTTGGATCTTGTTTCTTAATCCACTCTACTAGTCTGTTCCTTTTGTTTTGTGAATTTGGAAAATTTATATTAATAGTCATAATCGCTATGCATTAGTTTAACATGATCATTGTTAGCATTTGTTTGGTATTCACAAATCTCTTCATTTGTTCTGTCATAGAAGTATTTATATATACATTACTGATTCTGAAAGATAGTTTTGTAGGTTATATCTATCTGGATTGAAATTTTTTTTCTTTAGGACTTCAAATGTCTTATGCCACTTTTTTCTTGTCTTGATGATTTTTTAGTATTTATTAAAATTTTAATAATTTTAATGAAAAAGAAATAACAATGAGACAGTTTCAAAACAGTAGGACAGTTACAATAATTAATCAGAGTACAAGATGCAGACATGATATCTTGTGTAAACACTATTGGTGCAAATATTTCTTCTCACTGAACTACGATAAAGTAGTTGTATGTATAGTTCAATGTTCCATAGCCATGATGGATTATCAGAAGAACTGGCAATGTCATAGGCTATTGACTTGAGCCTTTGACAGTTCAGCATACAAATCTGGCTCTATTTTTCATATCTATGGTTAAACTTTTCTGCTGGCATGTTAAGACAAAGATAAAGCAAGATCTATATAACAAAAAATGTAACTTTTGTATCTGGCAAGGTCAAATACAGATTTACCCTGAAACCATGTACAGCATTTTGTAGAACTTTTGTTCAGTGTCAGCCATCTGGATGAGCCACTACCATTGCTTGACCAAATGATTCTCTGTGAAAGCCTAAGATAATTTTTTCTCTACAGGTGACTCTCCTTAGGCACACTGTACATCATCTATGCCTTTCCTCTGTTTGTTTAAAAAGAAAGGTATTAAAAGAGAATGAAACACTTCACTTAATAGTTTGTGTTGGAAATTCTACCATCATTTTGATGGGTTTTCATTTCAGATGACCTGTTTCTTTTGTACAACTGCTTCTAATATTGTGTTGTTGGGCTGAATTTCTCTTATATGGATTGTGATACGTCTTTAATGTAGTTTTATTTTAGTCATGAATGTTTGGAGTTCTTTATGCCTTATTTATTTGTACGTGACAATCTTTATTCACACTTGGGATGTGTTCTACCATTATTTCTGTGAAAATTTTTGTGTCACTGGTGTTGTCTCCAGCTTTCTCACCTATCTTAATCAATTCTTCTTTGCTTCATCTTGTTGTGTGGACTTTTATGATATCATTCTATTTTAAAGATTACTTTCTTCTCATTCTCACTAGATGCAATTCTGCTTCCAAGATCTGAAATTCCATCTTGTCCTTTTTTCAACCTATTGCACATATTTTCAATTTTAATTTAATCTCTGAGAAGTTTTAATCTCTGAGATTTCTGTTTTGATCTGTTTCATGGATTCCACTTCTTTCTTATCCTAGGGATTGTTTTCCCCCATCATTTTCCTAAGCTCATCTACTTATTTTTCTCTGTATCTTCTTTAATATCTTTGATTTTAAGCATCATTTCTGTCTATACTAGAGAGTTTATTTACTCCATATCTGTTTTCATTTAAAAATATATTTTCATTTCTGCTGCTAACACTTCAGAAAGTTCCAGTATTTGATTTCCAATGTCATCGTCTCCTTGATTTTTGCACTTGTCTTGGGTCAGTGCGGGCTGAGGATATGGAGTTGTGTTTTGCTCCTGCATCTTTTTTTTTTTTTTTTTTTTTTTGTGTGTGTGTGTGTGTGTGTGTGTGTGTTTTAGACAGGGTCTCGCTATGAAGTTGAGGCTGGCCTTGAGCTCACTTTTGTAGCCCAGGCTGGTCTCGAACTCGCACCAATCCTCCTGCCTCAGCCTCCCGAGTGCTGGGATTACAGGCGTGAGCCACCACGCCCAGCTAAGAATTTTTTTTCTTTTTTCTGGAACCAGGGATTGAACTGAGGATCTTGCACTTGCTAGGCAGGTACTTGTACCCCTGAGCTATCTTCCCAGCCCCTTGCTTCTGCATCTTCTTGTTTTTTATTTTCTCTTTTTTATTTTGTCTTCTATTTTTCACTTTCCAATTTCCTATGAGATACACCTTTATTGGTAGTACTGAGGTTTCTCTGGAGAATGTCTATTTTTCAGGAATATTTTCTAGGTGTAGGTGTTTTCTTATAGCTATCTCATGACCTAGCTTCCCAAATTGTAAAGAATGGTCATCTCCTAATCCTATGGTACAGAGCTGTGGCGATGAGTAAGACCTCATACAGTCACAGTATTATTATACAGGGGAAATATATCATGCATGACCCTGCAAGTAAAGTAGTGCAGTTAGTCATAACAATAATTTCAGGGAAAGTTTAACTACTGATAAGCTATGGTAACCACTAACCTGTTACCTCTGACCACAGGAGCAAAGTCTAAAATTATATAACAAAATAAAACATATATAATGATTTCCTTGGTTGTATAATTTTGCTCTTCTGGAGGAAGGCAGAGTAGTTAAAATGAGTAGGGGATAGGTTAAATTGGTGAGTACTTTCTTTGTCTCTCAGACACAACACATGACACAAAATAAAGAAGGAAAGGTTTAATTTGCCTCACAGTTTCAATCCATGGTCAGCCAGTTCTAAATCAAACATGGTAAAAGGCCTTGGCCAAAGCAAGCTGCTTTGTCATGGTATCCAGCAAGCAGGGAGGAAAGAGAGAAGCTGGAGGAGGGCTCAATTTTGCTCTTCTTGGCAGTAACCCAGGGACTCACATTTAATCAGGCCCCAACTGCCAAAGTCAGTTATAGTGGTCACCAAACACTAAAGGATTTGGGGGTCATTAAGATGTAAAGCATAATAATGCTTCTTACTATGAGAAGAAAATTAGGAAATCAAATTTAGGTGATTTCATCAGAATGAGTTGCAATCCAGTTAGATTGGTATTCTTAACAGGAGGGAAAATTTGGATTTAGAGACCAACATGTACAGAGGGAATATGATGTACAGACCCTACAGAACACTATCAATTTAGCCAAATAATGCGTATGGTTTCCAGAAGATAATGGTTCTCTTTGTGTCTCTCAGAAAGAATTAACACTGCTTCTCTTATTTAAGCTACCCAATTTATGGTAGTTTGAGAAACTTCAGGAAACTATTACATGATCATCTGTAAGAAAGTTTGTTCCATAGCTTTTTTCTCTGTTTTGGTTTTGCAACTCAAACATATCATAGGCTGCTATACTCTGAGGTCCTCTTAATTATTACCCTTAAAGTCTACGGCCAAGACTTCCCACTTGAATGTTTTAATCAAGTTTCATTTTATGTGTTGAGTTTGCATTTAAGTTTTAAATGAATGAATTCTTAAGTAGTTAATTCTATGTTTCATTTGGCAATCTGCCGTGCTTACAAATCTGGCCAAGTCTCTCTCTCTCTCTCTCTCTCTCTCTCTCTCTCTCTCTCTCTCTCTCTCTCTCTCTCTCTCTCTCTCTTTCATCTCCCCTCCCTCCCTGTCTCATTGCCTCCTCTCCCAGAAGGTACAACGGTAAAGCCTACGTTGTTTGGAAAGTTTAAAGTTTAGTATGAAAGTTTACCTCAAGATCCAGTTAAACCAAAGTTCTTTAGATAACCTAGATATCATCAAAGGTAAGTACAGAGTTAGAAAGATTTTTTACATTCCATTTATACACATTTAATCCATCTGTTTCCAAAATCCAAAAACAAAATGTTTATTATCATTTCCAGTGGCAGAATGACTCCTTTTATTTGGCTTGAATCTGCTGATCTGCTGAGGTTATTTCTGTTTCTGTGACTATGAAAAGAAAGAAGACAAACTGAAGATTTGCCTCTTGAAGATGTTGTATAATACTAGTTACAGATGCAGAAGAAATACGAATGTTCCAGGTAAACAATGAGGTTTCTCCTGGAGGTGGCACATATCCCCTTATATCCTGCCATTCAAACTCATTTTCTTTTAGGTGACTGACCTCTCTGTGTGAGATTTTGAGGCTGATCGCATAAGAGCAGAGCCTAAGGGACATAGTCTTTAAAAATGATATTTGGAGCAGATCTCTCTGAATTCCAAGCTGGAATATTTTAGTGAGTCAGATGATCAGTGAGACCAGAGAACAGGCTGCCTCCAAGGGTTGAATTTCCCTTTAATCTTATGCAAAGAATTTCTCTCTGGATCAAGAGCTAGTGCAGTGCCTGTGAATGGGGAGGCCGTGTGATGGTGGTTGTATCAACATGCTTATAAATTTGGTTGCTCTTACTTGAAAAATTATCAACCAGAAATGTGCAGAGTTATTGCTACTGATTTTAGTCACACCAGTTGCTGAGAAATTATAGCTGTGGAGCATTTAAAGAAGAATTTCTTGGTGTGTGGGAACTGTTGCCTGCTTGCCATGACTGGAACTTCCCCATACAGACCACAGGCCCAGGGTGTGCATGTGGGAACTTTCACCCACTTGCCTCGACTGGTATTTCCCCATGCAGACACCAGGCCTAGCATGAGTGCAAGACCTTTGGCCTGCTCTGAACAATCATGCCCTGGATCCCTTCTGATCAGACACGAGGCCTGGTGGTGTGTTTGTGGGAAATTTTTCATGCTTGCCCTGGATAGAACTTTCCCATCAAGACCCCAGGGCCAGGAACTCCCCAACTCTGCAGCAAAATTCCCTGCAGAGAAGTTGGGGTCCAGATCCACCCAGCTAATCCAGAACATGAACAACTTGTCCGAGGAGCATAGCGGGTCACTTCCATGGGCTGCAGCAGGAAGAAGCTGAACACAGCAGTCAGACCCAGCCAGGCACATTTGGACAAGTTTAAAATTGATAGATCCATACACAGTAAGCTGAGACACTAATAGGTCCAGATCTATGAGAGTGTCTTCTCTCCTTTTCTTTTGAGGCACAGAAGAAGCAACACATAAACTGTGCGAACTGGTTTACCTGGAAGACTCCATGCACATTAAGGGGAGGAGATCAGACAGAACTTAGAGGAAATTAATTAAATACAGCTTACCAATTTAATGTCTGCTTACCTACAAAGACATATTGTTTGCTCTTACTGTCTAAAATATAAACCCATTAGTTAAAAAAGTTTGTTAACTGCTAATCGTCACTACCCATTATTAGAGTTCCTGACTGTAGTTCTATAAAAACACAATTGTAACTGCTTTAATAATGTAATTTCTCTTAGGGAAGAATTTGGGTAGGTGCAAAAGGCATATCAGCACCAAATCTCCACACCAAAGGTCAGAGGATAGGCCTATACAAAATGACAAAGAGAAGGATCAAAATGAAATCTCAGGCCCCAAGTCCAACCAGAATAAAAACAGAAGACACTAGCATAGAAGAAAATGGAATCACACAGCCTAAATCTCTAAAACAATAATATAGGAAGTAAAGAAGCAAATGCTGAAAGGTAAGGAGAAAATTAGATCAGAAATAACCTCTGAAATAAAATAATAGCATCTGAAGTAAAGAAACAACTTCAGAAAAGTATAGAGGAAATCAGATCAGAAATAATCTCTGGATTAAAAAAGAAAGGATACCTGTAAAGAAAACATTAATAACAGCTTCTAATGAACACATTGATAAAAAATTAGAGATTAGAAAAATGATGAACTCTTAGAATGAACAACAGAGGAAAGAGATAGATTGCATGAAGGAGACTCAAATTAATACACAAGAACTTAAAACCTCAATGAGAACCTGGATAAAACATTTGAATGAAGGTGAAGATAGACCTTTGGGAAAATTCCCAGTATGGAGATAGCTGGATTGAATGGGATTTCCAGTTCTAGTTTTTCAAGGAATCTCTCCTCTGATCCCCAAAGTGGTTGCACCAGTCTACAATTCCACCAGGAGTGGGGAGGGGCTCCTTTTTCCCTATAGCCTCTCCAACATTCATTGTTGCTTGATTTCTTTATGAAAGCCATTCTTTCTGGGATGAGATGGTAGTTAAGTGTTGCTTTAATTTGAATTTCAGGAATGGTTAGCGATGTGGAGCATTTCTTCAAGTATTTATAGGCTTGTTGAATTTCTTTCTCTGTGTAGTATGTGTTCATCTCTGATGCCCATTTCTAGATTGGATCTTTAAATTTTAGGACTCTAATGCTTTTTAGTTCTTCATAAATTCTAGAGAGAAGACCTTTGAATACTTATTAGTTAAATTATATTCAAAATTTGTGGGTTGTCTTTTCACTCTGTTGCTAATTTCTTTTGACGTTGCAAAAACTTCTGAAGCACAGGAAGTCCCAGGTGTTGAATTTTTCAAGTGTTAAATGTGTGTTTTGATTTTTGCCCATCAACTCTTTGCCTATCCCGATGTCTTCAAGATTTTCTCCTACCTTTTCTTTCAGGAGATTTAATGTTTCACTTTTAATATTTAGATCTTTAATCCATTTTAACCTTAGTTTAGTGCATGGTGATAGATCTGGGTCAAATTTTAGTTTTCAGCATGTGAAGAGCCAGTTTTTCCAGCACCACTTGGAAAGAGTCTATCTTTCTTACAGTAAACATGTTTGGCCCCTTTCCTGATGATAAGATGGCTGACCGTGCTTGTATTTGCTTCTGCATCTCATAATCTGTTCTATTGACACTCACGTCTATTTTTTCAATAGCATGCTGATTTTATCACTGTAACTTTGTAGTATAACTTCAGGTCAGGAACTGAAATGCCCCCACTTTGTCTTTGTTGCCCAGGATACTCTTTGCAATTCTAGGTCTATTTTGGTTTCAAAGAAATTTGACGAATGATTTCTCCATGGCTGTGAGGTATATTGATGGTATTTTGATTGAAATTGCATTAAATCTGTACAAAAATTTAGGGAGTATGGCCATCTTCACAATGTTGGTTCTTCCTATCCAGGAGCAGGGAATATCTTTCCATTTTCTGAAATCATCTAGGATCTCTCTTTTTTTTTTTTTTAAGTACTTTTGTTTTCATTTAAAAGATCTTTTACTTCTTTAGTTAAGCTAATTCCCAAGAACTGAAAACATCATTCCATAGTGATATCTGTGCACCTATGTTTATAGCAGCATAACTTGTAATAGCCTGTTATGGTTTATGTCTAGTTGTCCCCCCAAAGCCTCATGCAATCATGGGGCAGGAACTTCTAGAGTTTGAAACTTGACTGATGATCCACTGGGATTGTGTGTTTTAGTACTGATGAGATTATGGGTCTGAGTACTGCTGGGAATTATAGGTGTGGCCTGAGGCAGATAGGCTAAGGCAGGGAGCCTGATGTAATGTAGAGAAAGACAGACTCACACTGTTGCTCTCTGCTACCTTGATTGGTTGTTTGCCTCTGTTGCGATTGTTGCTGCTCCAGTGCCATGAACTGGATGCTCTCTGGCCTGT
>PVJA010021433.1:0-35448 GCA_004027025.1 Myocastor coypus | reverse complement strand
AATAAAAAAAAAAAAAAAAAAAGAAATGTACTATTGCACTGACAATAACATCAATAAAAAGCTGGGTGTGTGCTGGGGACATAGCTCAGTGGCACAGGACCTGCCTGGTGGGCACAAGGTCCTGAGTTTGAATCCTGGGTATGGTGATGCACACCTGTAATCCCAGTGTCATTCGGAGCTTGAGGCCCGAGGATTGCAATGAGTTTGAGTTTGAAACCAGCCTGGGCTACATAGTGAGTTCACAGCCATCATGGACTACATACCAAAACACTGTCTATAAAAACAACCTACAAGGTGGGGATGGGGGATTAATGTAGTTCTTGAGGGATCTGACCAGTTCCTACAAGAGTGGGTTGTTATTTTAAAAATGAGCCCTGTCCTTGGGTTTCTCTCCGGTCCCCTGTCTCCCTGGGTCATTCCCTCTGCAACCATGATCCCACCTGCCAGCAGGTGCTCACCAGATCCCAAACTCATAGGATACTCCAGTCATGGGCTTTCAGGCACCCAAACTGTAGGCAAAATAACCTTCTTTCTTTATATGTTATTATCCAGCCTTGAATGTTTTGCTATAGCTACAGAAAATGGACCAGCACATAGCCCAAGCTGGACAAAGAGTGAACCAGCAGAAAGAAAGCAGAGGGCCAGGAGGATGTCCCCTTTGGAATGAACTCAGACAGGCCTGGGAGTAGGAAGCTGGTTGGAGAGGAACAGGATGTTGATAGGGGAACTTGCACCCACCCAGAGAATTTGTGGGCCACCCTGGCAAATCCCCTCCTCCTTTAAGGGCACAGGGACCACAAAGAGAAAATGAGGTCACAAGGCTATGGGTTACTTTCTGGGGCTGGGGCACAGAGCACTCCCCACCCAGGGTGCTGGAAGAAAGCTCAAGGACAGGGACATCACCTTCAGTCGTTTGGCCTCCGGGCATTCTGTGTCCATCCAGTCTGAGGCCACCTCCCCCATCAGACTCTCACCCTTGGCCATGTTCCTGTGGGGGCACAGGAAGAAAAGGAAGTGAGGACACTGGAGACCTCCAGCCTCGAAAAAAGCCTTGGGGGGAGTCACAGCAAGGCTGACGGAGGCAAGACCAAGGCTCTGGATTTGGGACTGGGATCTTGGGTCATAAAAGGCAGGGGGTGGCTCTGAATGTAGGTTCCAATGATGGGGTGAAGTATGGATGGAACAAGCTAGGTGGGGTGGGGTCAAGGTTCCAGCAGGTGGCAGCCTGAGTCTTCAGATAGAATCAGAAGGGACAGGAGTGTGATCAAAGGTCAGACCAATAGGTTAAGGGATAGATGAGGGTCACAGGCATGCAGCAGGGGTCGCAGGATGGTGCCAAAAGCCATGGAGAGGGAGGTTTACTTCACAAACAGAGGTGGGTGTGAGGCCTTCAGTTTAATCCCAGGGAATAAAGAGGGAGGGAGGGAGGGAAGGAGGGAGGGAGGGAAGAAGGGAGGGAGGGAAGGAGGGAAGGAGGGAGGGAGTAAGAGAGAGAGGGGTAACAAAGGGTAAGGGAGGGTTGAAGGCACAGGTGGTACTGGAAATCAAGAGGAACAGTAGCAAAGATCAGGGTGGGTGGCATGCAGGCCAGAGTCATGGGCTCAGCGGCCACATGGTGATGAATCAGGGGAAGGTCTGAGAGGCCAGTTCAGGATGGTGGCAGGGAAATGAGGACACAAAGTCAGGTCAGGGGTGGAAGAGGGGGTCTGGAGTTAAGGTCAGGAAGGGGTCAGAGGTCAGAGGTCAGACCAAGGCAAGGTTGAGCGCTCAGGAGACCCCCACAGTCAGGCACAGGGCGCACAGAGGGTCCTCACTTCATGCCCAGCGCGTCTTGTCCCACAGGTTCGCGCCGGCCCTTGTGGCCAGCTGCCAAGTCCTTGTGCAGCGCAAAGCCCTCGGGGAACCAGAGGGTGCTGTGCTCACGCTTTCGGCGGGCCACCATGACACCCAGGACGAGGATGACCAGCAAGAAAACGGCGCCTGCGGCCAGCAGCGGCAACACCGGCAGGGTTGGCTCTGGAAGCTCCAGCGGCTCCCCTGCAGAAGAGGCAAAGGCAGCTACCATGGGACAGGGCTTCTGTCATGGGCGGGGCTTCTGTCGTGGGCGGGACTTCTTCCATAAGCAGGGTTTTTAACCAAGAGCAAAGCTTCAACTGTGGGCGGAGCCTCAACCATGGGTGGTATTTCAACCAGGGTTGGAGTTCCAGCTCCCTCCAGGGCCCCACAGAAGCTCCAGGGCCATCTCACCTCGCACATCTCGCAGTGGGTAGGGAAAGTCGAGGCGTTCCACCGCAGACAAAGCTCCCAAGTAGTCAGCCGCACTCTGGGCATCAGGGAAGCAGTGGTCATTCTCGGGCGACTGCAGGCAGAGCCGGTTGTCAATCTCCAGCATCACTACAGAGCTGCGGGGACACAGCAAAGAACCCAAGGGCTCCAGCCCTGCCTAATGCATCCCAGGCACCAGGCCACTCCTCTGTCCCCAGCATCAGCCTCGAAAGAACCATTTCTGCCAGCCATGGCTCCAGAATGCACATGTACCCAACTGTCATCCAACCCCAGTGCACCACCAAAGGTTTGGTCGTGACTACCAGTGTTTTCAGGAGCCATGAATCTAGTGTACAGTATTTTCTTTTTTTGTACAGGGTCTCACTACCAACTCATAGTGATCCTCCTGCTTGTACCTCCCAAGTGCTGAGATTACAGGCATGCGCCACCATGCTCGGACTCCATCACCCGCTCAGGCACGCTCGAGAGCTGGGCCAGCATGGCAGGCAGGGCCAGGAATGGAACCCTTGCCCCTGAGCTTCCCTAAGCAAGGGCTTAATCCACTGAGCTATATCACCAGCCCTTCCAGTGGATGTTATTTTCATGCCAGTATTTTGGTAATTTTCCTCACCCACCCGGTAGAGACTGCTGGTACAAACCTTTACTAGTTGGGTGGCTGATGTGCTCACACCCCAGCTGCTCAGGGCATTGACTTTTTTTTTTTTTTTTCCCAGCGCAGGGCCTCATGCATACTAGGCCAGCACTCAGCTGCATCCCCAGTCTACCTCCTTTTCTGAGCTGATTTCCACCAATACTTAGATTTCAGTGTTTCCAGGTTCAGTCTCCCAGATGTGTTCTTTTACAGCCTTTCTCAACCCAATATCTCTGAGGTACAGTCTTCCTTTTATTGTTAGGGCCCCATCCTTCTCGGATGCCTGCCTCAGCCTCAATAAATGCCATACCTCCCATCTGATCCTGCTGCAAGGTCACCAGCAAGAATGTCATTTTACATTTCTCATAAAAACAAATGACCACAAAACAGGACCCTATCTGAGATGAACCTAGGGCTTTGCACCTGCTAGGCAAGCATTCCTCCGGGATCCACGTCCCCTACCCTTTTTATTTGTATTGAAAGATGCACTAGCCGGGCGTGGTGGTGCATTCCTGTAATCCCAGCAACTCGGGAGGCTGAGGCAGGAGGATCGGTGCGAGTTCGAGACCAGCCTGGGCTACAAAAGTGAGCTCAAGGCTAGTCTCAACTGCATAGTGAGACCCTGTCTCAAAAAAAGACAAAGAAAGAAAGAAAGGTGCACTAAGTTCCCAGGCTGGCCTTGAACTTTGGATCCTCCTGCTTCAAGCTCTCATAAATAGCTGTGATTATAGGTGTGCACTACCATGCTCACCCTGGTGTATTGGCTCTTAATAATTGAGGGCCTACTGAAAGGATAAGAATGTTAATTTGTATCATTTGGGAAAACAGGAAATTAGGATCTTGGAGCCTTCTTCAGCTAACTTGCTCTAAGACAGATATTTTATTGGGGAGGTTGTGGTTTTGTTGGGGGATAGATTTTGAGATGGAGGCTGATTGGCCTTAAATTCACTGCACAGCCTGGGATGGCCTTGAAGTTGAGGCGATCTGCCTGCCTCAACCCCTGAGTGATGAGATTGTAAGCACGAACCTCCACACCTGACTAATCATACATATTTTTTTTTAATTCGGGTTTTTGTTTTTCTTTTCTTTTTTTTTTTAAGAATTGTATTTATTTATTTTCTTGTTTCAGAACTTTTGTTTGTTTATTTGTTTTTATGGCCAGCTCAGCCTGCCCTGAGGGCAGGGCTGGCGCAGCATGTGCTGCCGGGGATCAAACTTCGGTCCCTGCAGCCGCCCAAGCTTTCCTAAGCAGGCACTTTAGACCACTGAGCCATCCTGCCAGGCCCCCATACATATTAGCTTTTATAAATGACAAAAAAAGGTTTTTTTTTTTTAAATGATGAGATCCCAGGGTGAAAACTGGGTGCATTTTGTTGTTGGAGCACTTTAGGTAAAGTTATGGTAGGTGAAGAAAACAACTCCAATGTTATGATTAATGAACCTCTTTTTACTATAAAGATAAAAGCTCAAATGTGATTTGTTTTCCTTTTTATTTGTATGTATTTGTTACCAGGTCTCACTATGCAGCTTGGACTCTGTGATCCTCCCGTTTTCAGCCTTCCCAGTGCTGGGATTAGAGGCGTGCACCACCAGCCTGGACTCAACCACCCAGACTCAGACCCTGGGTCAGCATGCCCAGGGGCAGCCCAGCATGCAGTGCCAGGGACCAAACCCTAGTCCCTGCACTCGCCCAAGCAGGCACTTAGTATGCTGAGCTATCTCACTGGCTCTAAATGTGACATTGGAGACACGCTTCTTTAAGGTTAAACACAGTCCTCAAGCATGACTGTTACTGGTGTTTTGCTTTTTTTTAACAAGGAGGTACTAGGAATCAAACTCAGGACCTCTTGCTTGCCAGGCAGGTGTTGTGCCACTGACCTATATCTCCGGCCTGTCTTTTTCTTTTTGTACAACCAAGTAGCCAGCCTGGTTTTCATAGCTCCTGCTATTTTCAGAAACATCAAGGTTATGTCACACCTTCCCCACAAAAAAAACCAAACAGACCTAGACACATCTTTACCCAATCTGCAAAATCACATGCCTCTCCAGGAAGTAGCAGTAGACCTGAAGTGCAGTTCTGGGCCTCCCCATCCCACTGCTCCCAGGAGACACCTGCTCATATCTGGAGGCATCTGGGATGGTGTTAGAGGCACCTCATGATAAAGCCTCAGCATTCTATACTGCTCAGAACAGCACCCCGCAGCAAAGAAAGATCCAGCCCCAAATGCCAATGGAACAGACGCTAAAAAGCCTGTAAGTAATGCCAGGTATGGTGGCCCAAACCTGTCTTCCCAACACTTGGGAGGCTGAGGCAGGACAATCACTAAGAGTTGGAGGCCAGCCTGGGCTATATAGTGAGTTCAAATCCAGCCTGCAATACACAACGAGACCCTGTCTCCAAAACAATCAAAAACAAAAATGTAAAGGAATGTGGTCCAGGAGATAGCTCAGTGGCATAAGTATCTGCCTGGCCAGCGTAAGGTCCTTAGTTTGATCCCTGATTTAAAAAACAATACAAAACAAAACAAACAAACAAACGTAAAGGAAGTGACACACACAAGGCCCACATACAATGGCATCTCGCCCTTTTCTCTCAGGTCCTGGGCTTCCCTTGGCCCACATGGCTCCTCCAGAGCAAGCACTCACCCAATCACCTCTGGCTCCAGCTCCCGTCGGGTCCGGGCCTCAGAACCGGAACTGGGCCGGTGGTAAGGGAAGACCATGGCCTGGCCATGCGCATCCAGGCGGAAGCGCAGCGAGGTACGCAGAATGGCACTGAGACGCTGTAGGAAGTCAGCGCTGGAGCGCAGCAGCTCCTCTGGTGGCATCAGAACCGTGAGGACGAGGACCCCGCGGGCCAGCAGAGCCGGCACCTCGCCGGCACAGTCCAGCCCGTCCCAGCCACACTCCTCCGTGTTGCAGCCCTGATCGCAGCGGCCGTCAGCAAAGTGGTCAGCGCAATACTTCTCGTACACAGGGCTGGGAGCAAAGAGGGGCAAAGTCAGGGGCCTTGGCGCCCCCACATGCACACACGACACAGCAGCAGACTCCAGGCCACGCTTGCACAGGGCAATAGCGTGGTGCGTATGTGAAGGGAGTGAAGAGGAGAGGAAAAAGAAAAGACAGCCTGGCACGGGGATGCAGAGACGGAGTGCACAGGTACTAAAGCAGGCAGTAGGGCAAGTCGATGGAAGGACAAGCGACAGGGATAGAGACGGCGTGGGGCGTCCTCGGGGTAGAGATCACGCATGGGCATGTACATGGCGCCGGAATGAAAGGACAGCCCAGCAGACAGTCGGACAGACACCGACAAGGGTCAGGGGTGTGTGGTGTGGCTCCTGGCTCACTTGCAGGTGCGCTCACGGCCGTAACAGTCGAAGTTGTCATAGAGGCAGGCCTGTGAGCTGCAAGCGGGGTCACAGCGGCTGTTGTTGAAGAGGCGCCAGCACTGCAGCGCCTCGCATTGCCGCCAGGGGTCGTCCACGCTCAGCGAGCAGTCGCCGCCGTCCCAGCCACAGGCCGGGCTGTTGCACTCGCGGTCGCAGCGCCGGTTCCCGCGCTTGGCCAGGCAGGCAGCTCGTGGGCACCGCGGCTCCTCGGCAACCTCAGGTGCTGCCGCTGCTGCCGGGGTCTCGCAGCGCAGCCCGGCCCAGCCCGGAGCGCACTCGCAGTGGAAGAAGGGAGCGAGGGGCTCAGGATGACAGGAGCCCCCGTGCAGGCAAGGAGCGGCCGCACAGCTAAAGTTGGTGCCCCCTGGGGGCAGTGCCCTGGAACGGCAGGAGGGCCCGGACACCCCCGGTGGACACACGCAGCGGGGCCCGCGGGGTGTCTGCTGGCAGGGGACCCCTGGCAGGCACTGCAGCTCCCGGCAGGTGCGCGCCACGTGCTCGCAGCGAGGACCCCAGAATGGCTGTGGACGGGCAGGAAGAAAGTGGGGGGGAGGGAAGAGAAGAGTCAAGAAATACAAGAGTGAAAACTCAAGACCTGGAAGAGGTTAAGCCCCAACTTCTCCAAGTCCTGCCACATTCCGCTGCCTTCCCAGGGAAGCCATGCTTTCTGCGGGAGGCCACGCCTTCTCCGGAAGGCTGCGCCTGCTCCAGGAGCCAACGGCTTCTGAAAGAGGCCATGCCTTCATGCCCCAACCTTACTGGGAAACTCCCCAAACTCTAGGTAATTTCTGCATTTCCCAGGAAGCCCTTTCCCACTGACAAACTCCCTTCCTCCCCTAAAACCACATCCCTCCCGGAGGCCACACCCTCTCTCCTCCACAGAGGTATGCACCTATGTCACACCTACCTGGACACAGTGGCAGGTGAAGGTCAGCACACCCCCAGGGCCTGGGCTGGGGCGGCACTGGCCTGCATTCTGGCATGGCTGGGACTCGCAAGGGGACAGGGCAGTCTGACAGCGGGGACCTGGACAAGCAGGGACAGGTGGATAAGATGGGAGGGGGGGGGTTTCAGGCCAACTCTACCTTTCTCACTTACCTGTGAAGCCAGCATGGCAAAGACAGCGGAAGTGTCCACCTGGGTCTTGCAGGCAGTCCCGGGTGTGGGCTGCATGGCAGACACCCGGGCGACACTCGTTGATGTCTGCCTCGCAGTACAAACCCGTGTATCCCGGGAGGCAGTTACAGCGGAAGCCGCCCACCAGGTCCACACAGGTTCCATTATGCAGGCATCGGGGACCCAGGTCCAGGGATGGCTCCAAACCACAGTCATCCTCATTGATCTCACAGAGCACTCCTGGGGCAAGAGAGGGAGCAATCAATGACAGAAGATTCAGCCTGCTGTCCTGTCCCCTAATCCTGGCCCCGGCATACCCAGTGTCCCAGGAGGACAGGAGCAGAGATAGCGATCCACAAGGTCAATGCAGGAGCCCCCGTGCTGGCAGGGCTGAGAGGCACACTCGTCCACATCATCCTCACAACTGTCACCAGAGTAGCCAGCAGGACACTGTGTTGAGACAACAGAAAGACCCACTGAGCCTGAAAGGGCCACAGACCTATCCAGACAGACCTGTCGAAGACAGGGGATCCTAGCACAAAAGGACACACAGCGACATCTGACTCGCAGAGACAGTCCAGTGTGCAAGACACACCCAGACCACCAGCACATCCACAGTGCAGAGACACACGCAAACACACAGGAAAACCACCCTACATCCGCAAGACATACACAGTCAGACACACACAAGCACTGTCACAGTCACTCAACCTCAAGGAAACACAATGCAGTACAGAGATGCACCCATAGCGGCAAGACCATAGCAGGCCTAGAAGGGAAACAAACCCCCATCGAGCCGCCTACACAGAAATGTGTCCGACGGCCACTCAGACATGGCTGGTCCCCTTCCCTCTCCCAGAGGCTCACCCTTACCTCACACATATAGCCCCCCATGTAGCCTCGGCAGGTGCCCCCATGCTGGCAGGGCTGGGCCTGGCAGGGGTCCATCTCCTGCTCACAGTGTCTGCCAGTGCGACCCTCTGGACACACACAGGAATAGGAGCCACTCTTGTCCACGCAGTGCCCACCCGCCTGACACAGATGTTCCAAGCGCATCCCTGGAAAAGGTTCGTTCAGTGTGGCATCAGGAACAGAGGAAGCCACACACGGCTCCCTCTTTCTGGGAGGGAGCCTGCTGGCATCAGACCCTAGGATCACACCTGCACAGGCTGTCACATGCCCCACACCCTCTTAGTTGACAGTTCTCAATCAACAACACACACGACTTTATCCTTATGCTAGGGCTGTCATGCACACCATCGTAGCAGGCTGTATCACAGTCACCCATGCACATGTGCGCTGCCACACCCCCACCATCTCTACCCCATCATACCCATATGCTCTGTGGTGGCCCCCTCCCTTGGAACACTCCGGCAGCTCCGTGCACGTGCACCCCACACAAACCTCACCCACACGGCCACCTCTCTGGCCCCCTCACCTATCTGGGCTGCCGCCTCCATGCAGCGCAGGCTTCGGATGTCACAGAGGCGGCCACTCCATCCGGGGCGACAAAGGCAATAGGCCCCAGTCTGGATACAGCGACCTCCATTTTGACAGGGAGCTTGGCTGCACCAGTCAACTAGAGTCTAGAAAGGAAGAGCCCCCATGTGTTCAGCACCAGGGGAGATCCTCACGCCCCGGATAAAGGACAGTCTCCCTGCCTTGGAACTTGGCTCCAGACCCCTCCCCCAGGACTACTGCAGGCCCCAGACTCCTTTTCTAGGACCCATGGCCCCCCCACTAGCAGGCCCCACCCCCAGAACATACCTCCAGACTCTGCCCCCCAGGCCCTAAGGCCCCACCCACCTGGCACTGGCTGCCAGTGAAGCCATCTGGACAGGCACAGCTGAAGCCCGGGTGGGTGGCACTGCAGACACCTCCGTTTAGACAGGGCCGTGAAAGGCAGGGGTTGGCCTCATATTGGCAGTGGGCTCCGGTGTAGCCAGGGCGACACAGGCAGCTGAATGAGTTCAGGCGGTCCACACAGGTCCCTCCATTGAAACAGGAACTGGGAGAGGAGCAGAAGCCCGAGTTCCACCACCACCCTTCTTCTAGAAGAGGGAAGGGCTTCAAGATCTGACCTTTCACCTCCACAAGAAGCTTTAGCCCCGGAGAGATCAACCCATCCCTTGGCCTCAACAACCAGTAGGAGCCATGTGAAAAGCCCCACCTCCCTCAAGAGCCAGTCACCAAGGCGACCTCTGCACAGATGCTGGGGCTCCACCCATCATCAGCCTTCTCAGGTGGGTGCCGAGTCAGGGCTCCCTCTTGTCCCCACTAAATCACAGGCCCCTGAGCCCCAGCAGCACCAGGGCCTGGGTTGCAAGTCAAAGCCCCACCCACCTGGGGCTGCAGTCAGGCAGATTCTTCTCACAGTGGAAGCCTCCATAGCCCGGGGGGCAGGTGCAGGTGAAGGAAGCCACGTGGTCGGTGCAGGTGCCCGGGCCACAGGGGCTGCTCAGGCACTCGTCCACATCGAGGGCACAGTGAGGACCAGCAAAGCCAGGAAGGCAGGAGCAGGAGAAGGAGCCCGCACCATCCTGACAGGAGCCGCCATTGAGGCATGGGTCTGCAGTCACAAGGGAGGAGGTCTGAGCACGCACCTCGCTCCCCATCAGCCTGGCCTACCTGGCCAGCCCTCCCATAGAAAGGAACACATACTGCTCAGAGGGACCAAATTCTACCCCATCTCCTCACCCAGTCAGAAACCTTGCCTATACAGAAGGGGAGAGTGGAGGGGACCACAGGGCCCCTTTGAACTGCCTGAGTCATCCACGGCTTTAACCAGTAGATGGAAAATACTGAAAAGAAATCATGCCAGGCATGCTGGCACACGCCTGTCATCTGTTCACTTAGGGGCAATCAGACAGATCTCAAATTTGAAGCCAACTTGGGCTACAAAGTGAGTTTGAGACTTGCCTGGGGTACAGTGAAACCCTGTGATAGACAGAGAAGAGAAAGGAGGGGAGAGGCTGCCGTTGTCCTGAGCAGGTACAGACTTCCGCCTCATCATTCTTCCCTGAACAATAGGCTACAACAAGTATTTACATGACATTAATATCACATTTGGTTATAAGTCATCGAGACCATTTAGTCTATAAAGGATTGTGCAAGGGCTTCTGGGCCATTGTCTACGCAATTTGAACACGCAAAGATTTTGGAACCGATCACAGTGGACAGTGAACAACAGGCACAAACGTGTGAGCCGAAGCTGCTCTCATCTGGGGCTCCGTACTGGTTGTGCTAGCTAGCATGCTGGCTACCAGCAGAACGCTGTCACTGAGCCCCTGACACTGTTGCTGATAGCAGCTGAGATATGTTGGAGGCCTGGGGAGATAGCTTGGCAGTCGAGGCACCTGCCTGGCAAGCACAAGGACCCGGGTCTGGCCCCAGGTACCACATGCCATGTCGGCCCCCAGTAGAGAAAGACAGATCTAGAAAAGGAAAAGCAAATTAATTTTTAAAAACGGAGGTGAGGGGCTGGGGAGATAGCTCCGAGGCACAAGTGCCTGCTGGGCAAGTGCAAGATCGTGAGTTCAAACCCTGGTCCCACAAAATAAATAAATAAATAAATAAATAAATAAAACAGAGGCGAAGATGCTGAAAATGTAAAATACACACTGGATCTCAAACTTGGAAGACTTAGCGGGAAAAAAGTAAAATATTTTTAAAATAATTTTAATATTAAGGGCCAGCCCAATAGCTCAATGGATTAAAGCACCTGCAAGCAGGCGCATGGGCCAGGGGTTCAATCCCTGGGCCTGCCAGGCAGACCCCACCCCCAGGGCACATTGAGACAGCAATTGAGACTGGGCGTGGTGGTGCGAGCCTGTAATCCCAGCTCTTGGGAGGCTGTAAATAGGCGGGTCACTACCAGTCCAATCTAGTAGTGAGACCCTGAACAACCTGTGGACCCTTCTCTAAAATACAAATATAAATAATTATTATTAGTAGTAGTATTTTAATATTAATGAGAAGGTCAAGGCAGGAGGATTAATACAAGTTTGAGGCCAGCCTGAACTGCACAGTGAGATCCTGTCTCAAAAAAATTCTTTTAATCTTCTTTTTTTTTTTTTTGTCTTTTTGAGACAGGGTCTCGCTATGCAGTTGAGGCTGGTCCTGAGCTCACTTTTTGTAACCCAGGCTGGTCTCGAACTCACACCGATCCTCCTGCCTCAGCCTCCCGAGTACTGGAATTACAGGCGTGCGCCACCACGCCCGGCCTCTTTTAATCTTTCAAATCATTTATTTATTTATTTATTTATTTATTTATTTGGTAGAGGTATCACTATACAGCTCAAACTCATAGTGATCCTCCTGTCTTAGCCTCCTCAACACCGGGATTACAGCGGCCGGGCAGGACGGTCTGAAGTGCCTGCTTAGGAAAGCTTGGGCGGCTGCAGGGAACGCAGTGTGATCCCCGGCATCACATGCTGCGCCAGCCCTGCCCTCGGAGCAGGCTGAGCCGGCCATAAAAATAAATAAATAAACAGACAAAAGTTCTGAAAAAAGAAAATTAATAATAATAATAATAATAATAATAATAATAATAATAATAATAAAAACACTGGGATTACAGGCATATGCCACCATACCTGGTTTTGCCCAAGGTTCTGGGGCCAGCACAGCATGTAGTACTGAGGATCAAACCCAGGTCCTTGTGCTTGCCAGGAAGGCACTTAGACCATAGAAGTACCTCCCCATCCTCAAAACAAATGCTTTAAAGAAACACTAAATTTAAAGTTGATTAGATCCTGAAGTGTATGCATCTCAGAGAGAGAAAGTTCTAGGGATGAAACCTACCACCTCACACACGCTAGACAAATTTTCCCACAGTATGCCCCACAGTCGCCCTGAAATAACAATACTTTATACATTGGCTTAAATAAAGTATATCATCAAATTTCAAATATATATTCCAAGTGCGTACTTGGTGGTACACACCTCTAACCTCAGTCCTGGAACAGGCTGAGGCAGAAGGATCTCAAATTTGAGCCCAAGCTGGACAATTATTTAATGAGACTATGCCTCAAAATAAAACAATAAAAAAGGGGAGAGGGAGGCTGGGGAGATAACTCCATGGCATAGCGCCTGTCCAGCAAGTGTAAGGTCATGAGTTCGAACCCCAGTCCAGCAAAAATAAAGAAGGGGTGAGGATATAGCCCAATGCAAGGGTCCTGGGTTAAAGTGCCAGTGCCAATAAACAAATAGATAGATAGATAGATAGATAGATAGATAGATAGATAGAGCTGGGGAGATAGCTTAGGGGCACAAGTGCCTGCCTGGCAAGTACAAGATCCTGAGTTCAATCCCTGGTTCTGCAAAAAAATGAAGGAAGGAAGGAAGGAAAAGAGAAAAAAAAAGAAAAGAAAAAAGCGTGAGCCAGGGGCTGGGGAGACAGTTCAATGGCACAAGTACCTGCCTGGCAAGTGCAAGGTCATGAGTTTGAACCCCAGTCCCACAAGAAAAAAAGAAAGAAAAAAAAAAAAAAAAAAGCATGAGCCATACAAAGTGCTCCCTAGAACAGCAGTCCCCACCATCTGCGCTACCCTGGCACTCACTGGGATCACAGTCATCGATGTCCTGGTCACAGGAAGGACCAGTGTACCCGCCGTGGCAGGTACAGCTGAAACCTCCTGCCAGGTTGGTGCAGGTGCCGTGGGGACCACAGGGTGCAGGGCCAGCACACTCGTCCACATCCTGCTGGCATCGTGGCCCTGGGGTGGGGGAGGAAGGAAACAGGTAGGGTGAGAGGTTACAAGGAAGGGTCGGAGGCTACCTGGGCTCAGGTAGAAAGTGCAGGCTGAAGGAGGTCAGGACAGGAACACAGCCTTGGCCTCTGAGCATTTTGCCCAGGCTGTCTCCGTGGGTGGCAGTCCACATTTGTGAGCGGTCCCCGGCCCTCAGCTGGCCCCTAGCATTCCCCGCCCCTTATCACGGCCTCTCCACCACTGCTGACCCTAATGAGCTGAGTCTCCACATTCAGCTCCTTCCTCAGAAGGGAGCTCCCCTCGAAGGAAGCCTGGGGGGGTGGGGTCCCCCTTGGGGGCCTCCCACATTACTCAAGCAAGATAGGAGGAGGTAAAGCAGAGAAGGAAGGAAGAAGCAGTCACCAGTGTACCTTGCCAGCCCCGGGGACAGGAGCAGACCATCGGCTGGCCAGGGGCAGATTCACAGCGGCCTCCGTGCTCACAAGTATTTGGCGTGCAGGAGGACAGCAGTTCACACTGGCGGCCTGTAGGAGGCCGAGGGGCAGAGTGAGGTCATCTTTTTGTTGTTGTTCGATGCAGTGCTTTGAGGCAGGGTCTCCTTATGTTTTCCAGGCTGTCCTTGACCTCATTATGCAGCCTCGGCTGGGCTCGAAATCACAGCGACCCTCCTGTCTGGGGCTCCCATTAGAACTAGGGTTACAGGCGTGTAAGCCTTCTCCAGCAGAGTGACCTGGTCTCTCTCCCTGGGATCCCCCTCCCTGCTTTGACAGCTCCCGCTCTGCGGAGCTCTCCGGGGTGAAAAAGAGGAGTAAATGTAGGTGGAAAAGCAGACAAGGCTGTCAGGGTGCTTTGGGGAGGAAGGGCAGAAACACACACCCTGGACTCCGGGGGGACAGGTGCAGTGGAAGCTCGTTCCATCGCTGACACAGGTGCCACCACCCTGGCAAGGCTGGGACTCACAAGCATCTCGAGCCAGGCTCTGGCTGCAGCGAGGGCCGCTCCAGCCAGGCTTGCACACACAGCGGAACCTGGCGGAGGAGGGGGTCAGGGACAGCCAGCGGCCAGGGAAACGGCAAGGAGGCAGGTGCTGGGGAGGCATCTCACCCGCCAGGGGCGTCGTGGCAAACGCCATGACTGCACGGCTCGTGGGCACAGGGATGGCTTGGAGGGAGGCAGAGCGGAGGCAAGGAGCCGGGCGGACAGAGGCAGCGGAAGCCGTTCTCCACATCCATGCAGGAGCCTCCCTCGCCACAGGGGCTGGACGCACACTCATTAATCTCCACGCTGCAGAGAGGCCCTGGGAAACACAGAAGCAACCTTGTCCCAGCACTGCCTGGATAGTGGAGCCAACCAGGGAAGGGAAGGGCACCTTATTCCAACTTTCCGACTTTTAGCATAGCATCTGGGCAACGAATAGCAAAAATCTCTCTCTCTCTCTCTCTCTCTCTCTCTCTCCACTCTCTCCCCTCCCTCTCTCTCTCATCTCTCTCTTCTGTCTCTGTCTCTGTGCGTGCCTCTCTCCCCCTCCCCCCTCCCTCTCCCTCTCTCCCTCTCATGTCTCTCCCTCTCTCTCCCTCTCATCTCTTCCTTCTGTGTCTGTCTGTCTCTCTCTGTGTGTGGCTCTCTCTTTCCCCTCCCTCTCCCTCTCCCTCTCTCTCCCTCTTTCATCTCTCTCCTCTGTTTCTCCTTCCTCCTCTCTCTCTTCTGTCTCTGTCTCTGTCTCTGTCTCTCTGTCTCTCTCTCTCTCTCTCTCTCTCTCTCTCTCTCTCTCTCTCTCTGTTTCTCTCTCTCTCTCTGGCTGGCCTTGCACTCACTGTGTAGTCCAGGCTGGTCTCAAACTCACGGCAATCCTCCTTCCTCAGCCTCCCAGAAGCCGAGATGGCAAGTGTGTGCCCCCGCGCATGGCTAAGAGCCACCTTTCCTCACAAGCTCTCACGCACATCAGAACCGCCACCTCTCCGCCTGAGTCCCATGGCCGCAGACCAACCAAGACTTCCATCTCTACCCACCAAGGATTATTGTAGTACCACTCAGACCCAACCAGGCCTTGAATTTGGGCAGCTTCATTGTTATAGCAGAACAATCCTGAGCCATTATGAGGACAAGACTGTGCCAACATGAATCTCGGGGCGTAGCGTGAAAAGTGTCATCGGACACTCGTATGCGCACAGGCAGGGAAATCCAGCCGCCAGAGGGGGTGCCTTCCCTCTCACCCAACAGGCACCCGGGTCTGTAGCCACCATCTTCCCACCTGTGAAGCCGGGCTGGCAGACGCAGTCATAGCGGTTGATGCCATCACGACAGACCCCGAAGGTGCAGGGGTTGCTGGCACAGTCATCGATGTTCACCTCGCAATTCACACCTGGGGAAAGGGAACAGAGCAAGAAGGGTCACTACTGTCATTTATCACTCCCCAGCCTTCCGGGCCCTCCATGTAAGACAGTTCCCGCCACAGGCCAGTCTAGCCTCACCTGTGGTGCCAGGAGGACAGCGGCACAGGTATTTGTCCACCAGGTCTAGGCATCTGCCCCCGTGGAGGCAGGGCTGGCTGCGGCACTCATCCACCTGGCTCTCGCAGCGTGTGCCGGTGTAGCCTGGTACACAGGCACAGGTAAAGCTAGCGATGCCATCCACGCAGCGCCCATGGTGGCATGGGTCCGGAGAGCAGTCGTCCACGTTGCGCTCGCACAGAGTTCCCTCGAAGCCTGCAGAGCCAAACCTCACACTCCGTCCGTCCACTTGCCGCGGCCACCCACAGCTATGGCCTCCACCCAACCCCGCCTCTACCTTAGTCCTGCTCATTGAGTCCTCAGGATTCCGCCCCCCAGCCTGCCTCTATAGGGACCGACTCTAAGGCCCACCCACAATTACAGCCCATTCCCAATTGTGGCCCCCATCTCTAGGCCTTACACCATCAGCCTTGCCCTTGATTGGAGTTGAGCACCTGTGAAGTACCTGGGGAAGGTAGAGGGACTTGAACCCGCCCCTTCATTTACATATACCGTGTGCCTGGCCACACCCCTAGTATTACCTCATCTATTTCCATAAGCTCTACCCCCAGATGTCATTGGCCCTGCTGTTGGCTGCAGCCCCACCTCCAAGACCTCTCCAAACCTGTTATTGGCCCCCTGCTGCTCTAGCCCTGTCTCCACACTCTTCCGGGACTGCCACTGGCTCCGCCCTCACCCTCTGCGCAGCGACACTCGTAGCCATCAGGCTGGTCCACGCACTTGGCACCGTTCCTGCAGGGCGTGCTAGCGCATTCATCCACGTCGAGCTGACACATAGACCCACTGAAGCCTGGAAAGGAAGGGACAAAAGGACAACCAGCTAGAGTCACAGCGGTCCCCTGCACTGGCAGGGCAAACGCTGCCACATTTGCAGGGCAGTCTCATTCGCTTGGTTTCTAATTCCTTCCAATCTCTGCATGACAGGTGGTTTCTCTCCTAAATCATCTAAGGTGGTCTTACACCACCCCATCCCCGGAGCCTCAGAGCCTGTACAGAACATCTGCTCCGTGTTCCAGCCCCAGGATGCTCACCGGAGGGGCAGGTACAACTGAAGCCATTGACTCGGTCCTTACAGACACCGCCGTTGACACAGGGGCTACTCTGACATTCGTCGATGTCCACCTCGCAGTAAGTTCCCGTGAAGCCTGGGTAGAGGAGATGAAAAGTATAGGAAAGTGGACCCTGGAGCGATCCTCCTGCCCCGGGCTCTCAGGAGCTAGGATTACAGGGCCATCACTAAGTTGTCCAGGCTATGCTAGAACTCACTCTTTTTCTTTCTTTCTTTCTTTCTTTCTTTCTTTCTTTCTTTCTTTCTTTCTGTCTGTCTGTCTGTCTGTCTGTCTGTCTTTTTTTTTTTTTTAGAATTTTTTATTTTATTTTATTTTATTTTTCTTGTTTCAGAACTTTTGTTTGTTTATTTATTTATTTTTATGGCCGGCTTAGCCTGCCCTGAGGGCAGGGGCTGGTGCAGCATGTGGTGCCAGGGATCAAACTGCGGTCCCTGCAGATGCCTAAGCTTTCCTAACCAGGTGCTTTAGACCACTGAGCCATCCTGCCAGGCCCCCTGTCTGTCTGTCTTAATGTATTTGGTACAGGGTCTCACTACGCAGCTTGGACTCACAGTGATCCTCCTGTTTTCAGCTTCCCCTCACTGGGATTATAGGCCTGAGCCTCCACACCAGGTCTTATGCTGGAACTTCTGATCCTCCTCCCTCAGCCTCTCAGCATGTTGGGATTACAGGCATGTGCCACCCCGACTGGCTCAGCATCTCACTTTAAACCCAGTCCCACGGCACAGTCTTCCTTCGCCCCGCCCCTAACCTCAAGACCTTCACCCCACGTCCAGCACATACCTGCCATGCAGATACAGGTAAACTGTCCAATGCGGTCAAGGCAGGTAGCCTGGTTGCGGCAAGGCCCAGACAGACACTCGTTGACATCAGTCTCACAGCGAGGTCCAGTGTAGCCACGACCACACTGGCACAGGAAGGACCCTTGGGTGTTCACGCAACGACCCAGATGTTCACATGGGTTGGCGCCTGTGGGGTTGGGGCACAGCTGGTGTGGGCGCGGCATGCTGAGGTCCTGCCCCTCTTTCTCCTCTCATTCCCAGAAGGTGCCCCCTCCCTCACCAATGGAGCACTCATCCACATCTTGGTCACACGCCCCGCCAGTGAACCCGGCTGGACAAGTGCAGATGGCCCGGCCGTTCACAGGGTTTGTGTCACAGATAGCATCCTCGTGACATGGGTTGCTGACACAGGCATCATCCAGGTGGCACAAAAGACCTGAGAAAAGGCAGGCAGAGGTTAAGGGCTGGCCATCATCACCCTTGGCATTTTAGGGTTAGGGAGGCTGGTGGCCCTGGGGATTGAACCCTGTGCTTCTGGTGTGCTATGGTCCTAGTTCTACCAAACACCAAACAGACTTTTTTTTTTGCGGGACCAGGGTTTGAACTCACGACCTTGCACTTGCCAGGCAGGCACTTGTGCCATGGCGCTATCTCCCCAGCCCCTCAAACAGACTTTTGATTTTGGTTTTTTTGTTGTTGGGGTGTTTGTTTGTTTGTTTGTTTGTTTGTTTTTGTCTTTTTGGAGACAGGGTCTCGCTATGCAGTTCAGGCTGGCCTTGAGCTCACTTTTGTAGCCCAGGCTGGTCTCAAACTCGCATCGATCCTCCTGCCTCAGCCTCCCAAGTGCTGGGATTACAGGCGTGCGCCACCACACCCGGCTATCTGATTTTGGTTTTATTAACCTATGGAGGGTTTAGCTTTTAAGTCTTTTTTTTTTTTTTTTTTTTTTTGGTCTTTTTGAGACAAGGTCTCGCTGTGCAACTCAGGCTGGGGACTTGAGCTCATTTTTCTAGTCCAGGCTGGTCTCAAACTCACACTGATCCTTCTACCTCAGCCTCCCAAGTGCTGGAATTACAGGTGTGCACCACCACACCCAGCTCCCTTAAGTCAATTTATTATGAAAAATCTTCACACATGCTGTAAAGTTGATCATCTGCATACCCAGCATACAACTGCCTAAATTCCACTCCTGCTAATCTGCTAATCTTTTTACTAAGCCACTTGAAAAAAAGAAAATGAAAAGGTGTTTTAAAATCCACTGACTCTCCTGATTCTAAAAGCACCCTGCCTCCAAGCCTTTGCTCTCTCGTGCCCTCTGCCAGGCGAGCGCTCCCCGCAGTTCCTGAGTCTCCCTCCTGGGTACCTCTCTGACCTTTGCACTGCCAGAAGTGCTCCCTCTCTTGGCTAGCTTCCGACAGTTCCCCATGACAGTGGCTTCTGCCCTTGACTGTGTGCCAGCCTCCTTCCCAGCCTCCACTGGCTTACCCTTCACCCCAAATACAGCCTTCCCTCCATCACTCCCTCCCTCCCTTGGTGCTGAGGAGGTGGGGGACCCACAGGCTGGCCCACACGAAGCACATGCTCTGGCACTGAGCTACACCCCAGCTCCACGATCCCCTTTCTTACTTTTCTCCCTCCCTCTGATGATGGAATTCAGGGGTGCCCTACCATGGAGCCACATCCCCAGCCCTTCTCTATTTTATTTTGGGCCAAGATCTTGGCTAAGTTGTCCAGACTAGGCTCAAATTTTCAATCCTCCTGAAAGGTATGCACACCTCTATGCCCCACTCCCAGGATAATCTTTTTTCTTTTCTTGTCTTGTCTTTTTTTCTTTTTTCTTTTTGAGAAAAGGACTCACTATGTAGTTCAGGCTGGCCCTAAATTCACTATGGAGCCCAGGTTGGCCTTGAACTCACAATGACCCTGCTGGCTCAGCTTCCCAAGTTCTGGGAGGATAGGCGGGCATTGCCGCACCTGGCTACTGACGCTCAAATCAGGGCCCCTCTTCACCCAACTCAAGAACCACCAACGGAAAAAAGACGAAGAAATGAACTACCAATGGCTGCTACCATGGACAGGAAAAACAGCCACTCACCGGTCTTGCCCATGGGGCAGGCGCAGTAGAAGGAGGCTACGCGGTCATGGCAGGTGGCACCGTGGAAGCACACGGCCGTGGCGCAGTCGTCGATATTCTGACTGCAGCTCTCACCCGTCCAGCCATTGACACACACGCAGCTGTGGCCACCCAGAGTGTTGAAGCAGGTGCCCCCATTGTGGCAGGCGTTGGGCTGTAGCTGACACTCATCCACGTCCTCTGTGCAAAACTGGCCTGTGGTGCCCAGAGGTACCAGTCCAGCCACCTGGTGGGTGGCTTTGCCCACCCAGAATCCAACACACTCACATCCCTTCTGCTCCAGCACCCACCTGTCCACTCAGGGGGACACTGGCAGTTGTAGGTGTTGACACCATCCACACAGGTCCCCCCGTTGAGACACCGGTGTCCTGGGCAGTCATCCACATTCACTTCACAGTTCTGACCCTCAAACCCTAGGATGGGAAGAAGGGACAAAGAGGGCCATGGCGGGGCGGGCTTCCTGCCCCCACCGCCGTCACATCCTTCGCTGGATGGCCCACTCACCAGGCAGGCAGGCACAGTCGTAAGTGAGATCTCCGCTCTGTCTACAGGTGCCCCCGTTGCGGCAAGGGGAGGGAGCACAGGGCACAATGGGGCTTTCACACAGGGGCCCGGTGTAGCCTCCTGGACACTGGCAACGGAAGGAGCCGGGAGTGTTGAGGCAGGTCCCCCCGTGGCGGCAGGGCCTGCCTGCCCGGCACTCATCCACGTCACTTCGACAGCTGCGGCCTTGATAGCCAGGAGGGCAGGAGCAGATGAAACGACCATCAGAGTCCACGGAGCAGCGGGCACCGTGGGCACAGGGGCTGCTGAGGCAGGGGTCTGGCAGGGAGCAGTCAGGACCTGGAGGACAGGAGACAGTGATCTTGAGGCTGGCTGACCACGCCTTTGCTGGCCTTGGGTTTCCATCAAACACCCCTTGCTCCTCACCTCGAAAGCCACGGGGGCACCGGCAGGAGAATCGGGCAGCGCCCGCAACCACTGAGCTCTGGCAGACACCTCGGCCAGCACAAGGCCCCGAGTGGCAGGGGTCTTCCAGCTGGCACCTCTCACCTACCCAGCCTGGTGGACACCTGTGAGCAGAGAACTGAGATGGACACCATCCGAGGAGGCCGGCCTCAGACAACAAATGACACACACAGCACAGGCAAGACACGCAGAGCAGAGAGAGCATCAGACACACAAACATCATTCATTCATTCTTTCTTTTTATGTTATAGCTGGCTCAGCCTGCTCTGGGGGCGGGGCTGGCAAAGCGTGTGGTGCCAGAGATCCAACCACAGTCCCTGGTCCCTGCGGTGGCCTCAGCTTGCCTAAGCAGGCACTTCAGACCACTGAGCTATCTCGCCAGTCCCCATTCATTCATTCTTACAACAAATATTCGCTAACTAGTAAAATACAGTAGCGAATGCAGTAAAAATGGTTCTTACCCTGTGGATCCTCACAGCCAGGTCAGGCAAAGAGAACACAGAAAAGTGACACATTAATATACAACAGGCTGGCAGCAGGTGGTGTAAGCCATAAAGACTATGGAGGACATGATGGGTTCAGTGGGGGCCCCCAGAACAATGTGTCCACGCCCCCAGAACCTTATGGCCGTAGTTTAGAAAAGGGGCCCAGGTGTGTTAGTGCCTATAGTCCCAGCGCTTGGGAGGCTAAAGCAGGAAGATCACAAGTTTGAGTCCAGCCAAGGTGATTAGAGAGGCCCTGTCTCCAAGTAAAACAATAAAAAAGGGCGAGGGTGTAGGTTAGGGATAGAGCGCTGACCCAGCGCGAGGTAGAGTGGGCAGGAGATTTGGAAGGGAAAAAGGAGAAGAGGATTTTCAAACAAAAGCAAGCTGAGCAGTTAAAGACTGGCAGCCCGGAGCCCCCTGAAACTGGAAGAAGCAGAAGTGTCGGCTTGGCTTTGCCAACGCTTTCACTGTAGACTTGTGACTTGCAAATTTTGTGGAGACTACATTGCTGTTATTGTAAGCCACCCAGTTTGTGGTAATTTGTTACCGTAATGACAGGAGACTCCTACACAGGTAAATGGGAAGGGATGAAGGAAGGGGTGGGAGGTTTTCTAGTACAAAGAATTAATCCCAGGTTCCCACCAAGCTATATCACTCACTAGCCCTTTCTCTTTTCTTCCTTTTCTCTTTCTTTTCTTCCTTTTTTTTTTTTTTTTTTTTTGAGACAGGGTCTCACAGAGTTACCAAGGCATGGATTGAATGTGTGATCTTCCTGCCTCAGCCTCTCAAGGTGCTTGGATTACAAGTACTCACCACTGTGCCCAGCTTGGGTATTATATATTTACAGACTGGAGAAGGTGAAAGAGGAACCAAAGAGTTATGTGGAAAAGAAAAGAAGGACATTTCAGGGAGCTGGGAAGAGCAAATGAGAAGTCTCACCTACTAGGGACAACTGCCCAGAAGACACCCAGTCCGGCCCAGAACCAGAGACTCACGCAGAGGCGCACACCAGCTCCAGTACTGGCCTGGCAGACACAACATGCCGCAGGCTCACCCACGCAAGGATGTGGGCAAATCTCACTCAAACGGGCAGCAGGACGTGGACCACAAATTCGTTTCTCTTAAACAGACACTGGGCCCAGACAGGGTGTTAGGAAGCCTGGGCTTACAGGGCGGTCCTTCCACTTGCTGCCCCCTGCCACATTCACCGAGGCAGCCCCAGGGCGAGGGAAAGGAGATTTGGGAAGCGATGGGTTTTAAAACAAGAAACCTCAACCCGGAATGGTGGCAGCGTGGCTGTGGATCCCAGTGCTGGGAAGGCTGAGGAAGGAGAATCATCGGCCTGGGTTGTACAATGCGTGTAAGGCCAGCCTGAGCCACATAGTGAGACCCTGCCTCCAAAACAAAAATAGACTGGAACTTTGCTCGGTGTAAGCCTGAAGGAGAGTCTTGGCAAAACCAGGGGACCAGCCCATCCCATTTCTGCCTCTCCTCGCCAGGGGTCGGTCCTCTCCCTTCTCAGGATCGTCCCAGACGCCTGCATCTGACCTCGAGCAGGTGACTCAGTTCTTAGCGTCACCCACAACCCCCTCCACACACACACTGGCCCCCAGCGAAACAAGTCGGGGCACAGCTCGGGAGGGGAACGGGTGGCGTAAGAAGAGGGTATCCTGTACCTTTCGGCCCCAGGGCCCAAGGCCCCTAGGACGCCAACGACAACCGCCATCGTGGGCCAAGAGTGGGTGCGCTGCCCTGGGTACCCTCGCCCCATCCCTGCTGGGCTGTAGCCCACGCGGCCCCTCCCGGCGCCCCGGGCGGGTTCCCACGCTCTGCACCCCGCGCCCCGCCGCAGACCGACCGGTCCAGCCGGTTCCTGGTTCCAGCCCGGGCGCGCGCCCCACCCCACGACCAGAGCTTTGGGGGAGAAAGTGGGGGAGCACGAGCTTGGAGGTAGGGTCCAGGGATCAGGAGCCGTCTCAGGTGGGAGAGGCGTAGGAGAGACTCCGTGTGGGGAGTAACAGCTTGGGACACTCTTAAAAGGACGCAATGTTCGGAATCTTAAAGAGGATGGTTTGGGGCGCCTAGGGAGTTGTTCCCTTGGAGCCCTGCACGGAGACGAAGCCCGCTCCACTCCGCGCAATCCGGGCTCCGGGCAGCCGTGTGCACCGGTGATTCACCTGTCAGGGGGGCGGGGCCGCCCCGGGCGCATCCACCTGTCGGCTGTGGTCCAGGCGCGCAGCTCCACTGCGCATGCGCCCACCCAGCCCAAGGAGGTCCCAGAGAAGATCTCACTTTCCCCGCTTCGCCATCAACGCAAACCACCCAGCGTCAGGAACCCCCAAACCATCTCAACATCCTCCAAGCAGGTGAACCCAGGAGGCGATCCAGCCAGTCTCTTATCTAAATTCACCTCAAGACGGCTGCCCCACGCTTCTGGTGTTAAAGCAATGAATACAAGAACAAATCAATGAACCGGACGTGGTGGCAGCAGGCCTGTAATCCTAGCGCTGGGGAGGCTGAGATAGGAGGATCGCTACAAGTCTAAACTGAGTAACAAGGCCCGGTATTAAAAAAAAAAAAAAAATTAAAAAAAAATTTTGAGAGAACAAATCAATGACTCAGGGTGAATTGTTCTAATTATAATTTAAAAGGAACCACTCCTTTCCCCTATAACCCTAAGAGGCTTGCCCTTAGAACACTCATTTTCTCTGTCCCTGTCATTATTATTTATGAGCATTTATTGAGCACTTACTGTATGCTGAACACATCCTACAAAATGTCTGTTTTCATCTTTATAGCCAAACCCATAAAGGAAGAACTACTGGAAGAACTGTATTTCATGTTGGCCTTGAACTCATGATATAACCCAGGCTGGCCTCAAATTTATAACAATCCTCCTGCCTCAACTTTCTGAGTGCTGAGAAATGTGCACCACCATGTCTGGCTGATTATTGCCCCATTTTTCAGATGCTAAGCCCAGAAGGCCCCAAGCTCCTAGGTATCTCAGAGCACAGAATTCAAGCTGAGCTGTTTCCTCTCAACTCTTTCCAGCCCCTGCTCTGGTCATCCACCCAGCCCTCTGCGTTTTCTTGTTTACATAACAACTAAATTTTTTAATTCCTTCCATCCCAAACCAGGGAGGGAGAGCTCTTCTCTTTCGAAGATTCAGAAAGAGGAGCTGATTAGCTCAGGGTCACCCATCAAGAAAGTAGCAGGCAGCCAGATGTGGTGGTGCACACAGGTAATCCCAGCACCTAGGAGGCTGAATCAGGAGAGTTGCTACAAGTTTGAAGCCAGCTGAGCTATACAGTGACTTCAAGCCCAGCCTGACCACATAGTCAACCCTTGTCTCAAGAAAAAAAGGAAGGAAGGAAAGAAAGAAAGAACATTACGGGACTCCTGTGCCCCACCCACTAAACTGAATAACTACCTCATCAAAAGGCTTTACGTGTAACTTTGAGAAGCCATGTATCCTATGAAGCTGGGGTTATCGGACCCATAAAAATGCAAAACCAAACCTGGACACTATGACCCAAGGTATTCATTCCCAGGCACCCAGGCACCCAGCACCATGATGTGGGATTTGAGCCCACACTAGCTGGACTCCTCATTCCCAAGGGGAGAAACATGAGAAGCTGCCCAAGCCACACACATGTAGGATGTGGCACACAGAGGGAGAGGAAGACGACGGATGCCCCCCGCCCCATGCGGGGCCCGCTGCTGGCGCTGGGCCAGGCACTCACAGGCAGGCAGCCTCCCGGGAGGGCAGCTGGGTGCAGCGACCTCCATTGGCGCATGGGCTTCCATCCAGGCAAGGGGGGGCTGCATGGGGATGAAGGAAGGTAGGGGTCAGACAGACGCCCAGAAACCCAACCCACAGGGCAGACCCCCTCCCTCCTGCTGCCAGGCAACAGCTGCACTGGGCTGGGGGTGTCTCTGTGGGTGCACGGGGCCCCATCCACAGTTCCCACGGCTCCCTGCCCCAGTCCCAGCTGTTAGGGATGCAGCTGTCCCTGCCAGCTCGAGCCCTGGGAACCACAAGGCAGGGGCGGGAAGGAGAGGCTGGCTTGTGCCAGATGTGGGGGCTCAGGAAGCCACCAGAGCTAAGATGTGTAACTGCGGGGTGCAGTCAGGAAGTTAGGGTGCTGTTGTTAAAGGAGATCTGTGGCTCCTTGCAGGAGTCTTGGATTATGGGCAGGGCAGCGAATTCTGGGGCTATGGATCCCTTTTCTGGGTGTCCTCCAAGCTAGGCCTTGGAAGAGAGGCCAAGGCAGGTAGCTAAGAGTGCATGATAGAGAAGTAGCTCCAGGTGTTGTAGGCATAGGGTGTGTTGTGGGGAGGGGCAGCTGGTGAGTAACAGGTGCTGCCTGTCCAGTGTCCCCATCCGAGGACTGTGTCCCTCTTGCGTCTGTCATAGTCTAGCTGTTCTACCGGATGGATAGGGGTGTGGCAGGGTTTGAGCTAGTGGAAAACTGTGTGGGAAAGTATGGGGCCACTGTGTGTGTGTGTGTGTGTGTGTGTGTGTGTGTGTGTGTGTGTGTGTTGGAGAAAGAGTGGAAAAAAGCATAAAGAAGAAACTAGAGCTGGGCACGGCAGTCCATGCTTGTAATTCCAGTCCTTAGAAAAATGAGCCAGAAGAATCAGATGAGTTCAAGATCAACCTAGACTACATAGTGAGAGCCTGTCTCAAGAGGAAAAGAAAAAAGAAAAAGAGGAGACAGAAAAGGACAGTGGCAGAAAGACAGGCCCTGAATGACAGAGCAAGTTGGAACACTACCACGGGGAAAGCACCTGTGGGTGTGTCTGCATCCTGAGGGTCTCCCAGAAGTGAGCTTTGAGCCATGCTGAGGGTGGCCACATGGGCCACACATGTGCTCGTGGACTCGGTGGAGCAACCTGTGTGGGGCCTGGACACACTCCTGCTGTGTCTGCAGCTAAACGTGAATCTGCCTGGGCATGTCAGTGCCAGCACTGTGCACGAGTGTGTGTGTGACACCAAGGCAGGAGTGTACGGATGTGCGTGCTGCATGCGCACAGTCCGCATCTCTTGTATGTGTGCACTGTTATCTATAGGTGTCCATCTGTGTGTGCCCAGTGCATCTGTCTGTCTGCACCTATGCTGGGGTGTGACATGGCCTAGCATCTGCGTCCAGGTGCTTCCGAGTATGGGTGGGCAATATGTATGCCAGGCCTCTGACTAGCAAAGCGCCGCACGTGTGCTCAACCTTGACTCTGCATGCCTGCCGCCCGCGCATCTCGAGGGAGTCCAGTGTCCGCAGTGTCTGTGGAAAGCTGAGTCTGCCCGTCTAGTACATTCATATCCCTGTAGCGTATGACCTACAGCTGTGTGTGACAGCCCTGAGTGTGCGCGGGCTCCTGCCGGGTCCTGCCCGCAGGGGCTCCCAGGCCTGGCCTGGGAGCCGGATTCCTCCACACCCCCACCCCTCGCGCCGAGTCCCACAGTGGCACCCGGGACCTCAGCCCTTCCCTCGCTGGCCAGGCGTCCTGGGGCTGGGATGGGGGCGCCCCCGCAACCTCTGCTCTGGCCCCGCCGACGGTCCCTCTTTGTCTGGCGAAGAAAGCGCGAGGCCGGCCGGGGGGGAGGGGGTGTCTAGACGGCGCGGCCATTGTCCCAAGCGGGGGAGGGGAAAAGCGAGGAGGAGGAGGAGAGGAGGAGGAGGGGCGGGGGCCTGGGTGGCTGGGGAGGGGGCACCACAGCCCGAGAATGGGTCTGCGAGCTCTCGCCCCTTCCCCACCCGCACGGAGGCGGGTCTCGTGGCTGCGGGGTCCGGGCGGTCGGAGAGAGCGAACGCGGGTGGGCTGGGAAGGGGGCGCCCGCGCTCGCCTGCGCTCCGGTCCGTTCGCTCCGGTTCCAGGACTTGCGACGCGCCAGCCTGGGAAGTTTTCTAAGCTCTAGAACTTCGCGCCCCTCCCCGCCCCCAGCCTAGCCAAGCTGCCCGGGGGTCGGGAGCCGGGGGCTTTTGTGCCACAGGTCCTAGGCCGGGGGAGGTAGGGAGGATACCTGGGTTTCCATCGGAGTCTCACCAGGACCCCAAGCACGGGTGGAATAAGTGTGCGCCCCCTTCTACATCTTGAGTCCCCGAAACCTGTACCTCGAGTCCCCATTTCGGGACGCCTGGGTCCCCTAAATCTCCAGCCTCAATGATTCGGAGGTCTGTATTCCACAGACCCCTGTGGCCCTGCACCCCTAAATCGAAGTCCCTGCGCCTCCTGTGACTGGCATGCCGTCCCCAGCTCCAGCACCCTCAGGCTCGGGTGCCCGGATCATAGGATCTCCCCCACCCCAGAATTAAAACAAACCTGGCCCCCACCCCCTACCCACCTCCCGCCCAGCCCTCACCTGCAGCCCCCAGCCCCGCGAGCAGCGGCAGCAGCAGCAGCCGAGGCAGCGCCCCCTTGGGTGGTGGCAGCAGTGGCGAGGACATCGAGCGGCCGCGGCGGCCCCGGGCCCCCGGCCCCATGGCGCCGGCCGCGACCCTCCCTCCGCCTCCGCCTCCTCCTCCTCCTCCTTCTCCTCCTCCTCCTCCTCCAGGCTCCGGGCGCGTCCCGGCCTAGGCTCCGCGCCGCCGACTGCGCCCGATCGAGGCAACCGGCCGCCCCGCCCCCAGCCTGGCCACTCGCCCCGCCCCACCCCGGCCGCTCCGCCTCGCAGGGTCTCTGTCTACCCTCCCCACTCGCGGAGCCAGAGAGCCACGATCGAACCTGGGGTTAGGTGGGCCCAGCTCGGAAGCACCCCAGGCTCCACACAGGTGGCGACTCCAGCGCAGACGCCCAGCAAACCTCCAGTCTAAGTTGCTGAGCTGTTCCTGAGCGCACAGCACACAAAGGCACAAAAGCAAGGGTTCCGAGGATGCTGGACGGGTGTGGTGGTGCCTGTCTGTCTTTCCAGCATTGGGAAGGCTGAGGCAGGAGAATTTCCACAGGCTGAGACCAATCTGGGCTACATATGGAGCTTAAGGTCAGCCTAAACTATTCTCCAGACCCTGTCTCTAAAACCTCGCTCCAGAAGAGATAGAGGGTGCTCAATGGAAACCCTAAAATCGAAACACAAACCTGAGACTCTGAGCGGCCTCAGACCCACAGAAGCACAAGAGCTCAAGGATGTGCACCCCTTCCTGTTCTCGGCCCTTCAGGACAGCAGCCCGCTTCTCCTGACTCCCGAGTGGATCTCAGAAGTCTGCAGCAGCCCCCTACACACACACCAGGTCTCTGCACAGCTTAGCCATTTAGTCCCCCTTGCTCCTTATAATCAACAGCTTTTCCAAAATCCACCTTCCTATTGAGGCTCAGGTTGGAGAGCAGGGTAGACAGATCTTTTACTTTGTTAGGGACCAGGCCCATGCAGCCCCGCCTGTCTCAGCAGTAAGAATGAGAAGCCTTAGAGGTCCCAAGCCCACCCTAGGGAGAGGGGTGAAGGAGACACACATGGCACTGGGACTAGAGCTAGGTCAGAGGAGCAGAAGAATCTGGGAAGGGGCTGGAGAGGGCTGTGTGGTGACATTTCTTGGTGTGTTCGTTCCTGTATATAGCAAGCTGGAGTAAGCACAAACTCTGACCTGCAGAAGAAACACCTTGGTCCCCTGGGGAGAGCTTCTCTGAGGAGGGTCCAGGCACTATGACTCAAAAAGATACGCTGGAGTTAGACCTTCTCCTGTCATCCAGCACCCAGGAGGCTGAGGCAGGAGGAGCACTGAGAGTTAGAGGCCAGCCTGAGCTACACAGTGAGTTCATGGCCAGCCTGCACTACAGCATGAGACTGTCTTTAGATAGGATTTTTTTTTTTTTTTTCTAACTCTGGCTCCCTTAAGGTTGGTGTGACGCAGCTTCTTGGGGCTGGGGATCAAACCTCGGTCTCCTGCATCTGACTGTATCTGCCCGAGTGGGGATTTAAACAACTGAGCTATGGGCAAACCCCCATCAGTCTTCAGATAAATAAACAAATAAACAAATAGGTTAGCTGGAGCAGATGGGCCATCATGCCAGCCAGGGGAGACAGAGTGGGATGGAGACTGGGCAGGCTGGAGTCAGGAGGGGCACAGTGGCCACGCCAGCCCCTCATAAATGGCGTGGTGACCAGGCTGAATGCGAGGAGCTGAAGATCAACCCCACCTAAGGTAGCCGGTGCTAAGGCCGAGCCTGGCAAGGAGAACAGCACAGCACACCAGAAATCTTGCAGCAATTTTTAAACTTCTTTTGCAATTACTGTAAACAGAAAATTTCAGAATAAAGCAAATGTTTTCCATAAGCCCTTTCACCAGCCAACAACATTTTGCCTTGCTTGTCATATGATTTCTTTTATTTTCTTTCTTTCTTTTCTTTCCTTTTTTTTTTTTGAGACAGAGTCTCACTAAGTCACCCTAAGTCACTCTTGGGATCCTCCTACCTCAGCTTCCCATAGTGCTAGGACTATAGACATGTAAGTACCATGCCCAGTTTGTCTTCTAGTTCTCTGTCTCCATCTCCATCTGTCTCTGCCTTTTCCTCTGCCTCTGCCTCTGCCTCTTTCTCCCTGTCTCTTTGTCTCTCTGTCTCTCTGTCTCTCTGTCTCTCTGTGTCTCTCTCTGTCTCTCTCTCTATAGATAGATAGATAGATAGATATAATTTTGGGGGGAGGCTCAATTGTTTTGTTTGAAGCAGAGTCTTGAACTCTGTACCCAAGCTGGATGCTGGGATGACATGTGTATGCTACCATACCTGCCTGGTTTATCTGAGGGTGAGCATGGGGTTCCTTTGCTCCCAGTTACTCCTCTCCACACCTTCTAAGATCAGCACATCCTCCTACACAAATATACCCTAGTTAGCACCCTCGGTCCACATTGCCTCTGTCATTACCCCTTCCCACTGTGTCTCTTTGCTGGTCCACCCTTAGCCCTCAGATCCCCAACTATGTCTAATCGTCACAACCTCTGGTCTCCTTCAGCCTGAACTAGTTCCTCTTGCTTTGGTGACGTGAACATCTTTGGAGGGGTGACATCAGTTCTTCCCAAGGATGTTAGCCAATTTCTTATGACTAAGTTCAGGTGAAACATCTTTGACATAGAGTCCCAACCTCCACCCCTTTTGAGAAACAGAGTTTCCCTGGGTAGCTAGCCAGGCTGGTCTCAAACTCGTGATCCTCCTGTCTCAGCTTCCTGAGTGCTGGGATTACAGGTGTATACCACAGTGGCATTCAATTTATTCTTTTCTTCTATAATGAATGGTTATCCTGTAGGGAGACATGCTGGGACTATGTGAATACCATGGTGCCCATAAAACTTTGTTTTTCTTTCTTTTTTTGTTTGTTTGTTTGCGGGACGGGGGTTCAAACTCATAACCTTGCAGGAGGCAGGTACTTGTACCATGGAGCTATCTCCCCAGGCCCTCATTTCTTTTTCTTTTAAGGAGGAAAAATATCAAAAACAAATAACAAAGATAAAAGCAAAGCAACATAAAACAATAAAAATGGTACAGAATTTCAAAATAAGAATAGGAAATTAACAATGGTTGTCATATGATGTTGTTGTCATCAAATTTTTCGCTCAGGTGTTCTTTCTGGTTGTGTGCTTTGGATTAAACCCTGGGGTGTTTCACCACTGCACTGCATTCCCAGCTCTTTCCTCTTTTGAGTCAGTCTTGGTAAGTCACTATCTTGCCACTGCTGAGTTCAAACTTGCAACCCTCCTGCCCCAGCTGCTCAGAACACTGGGATTTGGACCATGTGCCACCGTACTCAACTTATTTACCATGTTAAAGTGGGCGATTCATGGGGCCCAGCAGGATGGCTCAGTGGTCTAAAGCACCTGCTTAGGAAAGCTTAGGTGGCTGCAGGGACCTCAGTTCGATCCCTGGCACCACATGCTACACCAGCCCTGCCCTCAGGGCAGGCTGAGCCAGCCATAAAAATAAACAAATAAACAAACAAAAGTTCTGAAACAAGATAAATAAATAAATAAATAAATAAATAAATAAATAAGGTGGGCGATTCAGTGAGTACATTCACAGAGCTGTGCAAGCATGACCTGTATTCAGTCCTGGGACGCTTCTGTTCCCCAGCCCAGTAGCAGTCACCCTTCATTTGTTTGCCCTTCCCCCAGCCTCTGGCATCCACTAAGCTGCTTTGTGTGGCTATGGATTTTCTGGAGTGAGACACTTCCTACAAGTGAAATGGGACAAGGCCTAGTCATTTGTGTCTAGCCTTGTGAGAGTCACTGCCCACAGGGTTGCAGGGGTCAATTCTTTGTTTATTGGGAAGAGGTCTTGCAGCATAGCCTGAGCTAGGCCCAAACTTGCAATTTCCTGCCTCAGCCTCTTGAGTGTTCGTATTACAGTTAAAGAACACCAGGCCCAGATACTCCATTCGTGTGTGTGTGTGTGTGTGTGTGTGTGTATTGCTGGACATTGAAGCTAAGGCCTCTGCTTTGCCAGACAAATGCTCTGTCACTGAGCCATACCACTGGCCCCAGAGCTGAGGTTTTGTTTGCCTGCTTGCTTGTATGTTTGGTCTTTGTCCTTTCAGACAAGGTCTCACTATGTAGTTCAGGCTGGTTTGGGACTCACTTCGCAGTCCTGGGCTAATTTCAAATTCAGGACCATTGCCTGCCTCAGTCTCCTCCCAAATGCTGGGATCAGAGGTGTGTGCCATCCTCCTGGCAAGAGCTGAGACTTGAACCTGGTTTTGAAGGATTCCAGGCCAAAAGATGGAAAAGAAGGGTCAATGATGTTGGACAGAGACAAATACCAAACACATTACAGAAGACGGACACACACCGGTCTATCTGTGCTGAGTCAGCTGGCCTGTGGGGTGGGCACAGCTCCAGTTCACCCTTGTGCCATCAGCCCGGGTCCCCAAGCCTGTGCAGCTCAGCCTTCAGTCCCCTCCGGCCATGCCTGACTCACTCCAACTCCCTAGGAGGCCCTGTCCTCTCTGCGTCAGACTCTGTCCACACAGCAGCCGACTCTCGCATGACCATTGCCTGGGCTTTTTCCTCCCTTTGTAAGGGAAACATGATCTCCTCAAATATGTACTTTCACACCAGTTTTTTTTTTTTTTTAATTAAAGCCTACTGCCACCAAAATGCACTTTTCAGGCTATCAGTGGTGCGTGTGTTGTTTCCCCAGCTGCTCAGAAGGCTGCAGCACAAGGACTGCAAATCTGAGGCCAGCTTCAAAACTTAGGTGCCTTAAGGAGAGACCCTGTGTCAGAATAAATACCTCAATTTTTTTCTTACATTTCAACCTGTTTGTTTATAAGATCTAGTGATGTTAGGCTGACTTTGAACTCACTACTCACTAGACAGCCTAGGCTGGCCTTGGAACTCACCGTGTTGCTCTTGTCTCAGCCTCCCAAGTGCTGGGACTGTAGGTGCGTGCCACCACACCTGGTCCCAGAATAAAAATTTAGCTGGGGATGTAGCTTAGTGCAAACACCCTTAATGCAAAACCTACTGCAAATGTTCAAGGCTGCAGGAATAAATAATAAATTTTTTAAATAAAAAATAGGGCTGGGAATGCAGCTCAGTGGCAGGACATGTGCCTAACAGTGGCACATGCTGGGTTCCATCTTCAGTACCACACACACACACACACACACACACACACACACACACACACACACCCTGGCTGTAGAGACTGCCCTGCTCTTTCCCATACATGCCATTCTGTTGGCCTTGCTGGGCCTTCTTCATCACAGCTCCATGGCCCCCATTCCTGTGGCTGTTGGCCTCCAGTGTATTAAGGGGTCCAGCCCAGGGAGCCCTCCTCCAACCAAGCCTCTCTGTGTCTCTGAGCTCTCCCAGAGCCTCGTGTCTTTGTCTCACCTATTCATAAGGGGTTCCTTGGGGAAAAGGCAGAAGACGGAGGCTCTAACACCTCAGCATGGAGTGGACACAGAGTGGGTGACAAGTCAGGGCCTGGTAACTCAGGAAATGACTTGGAGCAGCCAGGAGAACTGCTGCAGGGAGTCCAAACCACTCTCCTCACTACCATTCCAAGGGGCTGCAGAGGGCATTGTAGCTGCAGTGTGGAGACCAGCTCCTCTCCTGAGCCTCCTGGCCTTCCTTCCACAGAGGACAGCCATACTAAGCTCCTGTCACAAGAAGCCACCAAAAATGCAGCCACACATGTTACTAGGTGGGAATCCCTGCCTGTGACTCTGCTGATTTAATGTGGTGCCTTCTGGTAATGGTGAAAGCAGGGTGAGGATGGCACGGGGTCCTGTGTGGCATCGAGCTCCTGCTTCTGTCCCTCCACCACAGTGGAAGGACTGGCTGAGGAGGGTGCCAAGAGTACGAGTCGCCCTGGCCATTCCCACGTTCCCACGGCTCTGCTGCAGGCTGCTCCGTTCCCAGTGCGCTGGGGATGGGCTCACGCCCCCTCCCCGGCCCCTGCTGGCTGCCTTGGCTAAGGACTGCATTTCTCCTGAATGAGCTCAGTCCCCTGGGACGCTAGACCTGGGGCCGGGCCAAGACGCAGCTGCCGGCACGCTGACCGGGAACCTGAGAACGTGCCCTTGGCCTCTCCTCGGGGACCGCAGGCCCGCCCCTCTGCGCGGAAGCCAGGCCAGGTCTGCACGCCCAGGCGGCGGGCTGCAGGAGCCCTGGGGATTCAGCGAGGTGAGGGGTGCCTGTGTACACATGGAGCGGCTGGACCCCAGGGCCTGGGTGCCGAGTTTGATCCACTACCATCCGCTTCCTTTCGTGTGGCCTGCTGATGTGAGAACCTTCCGTGCCTTCCCACTGCCCTGACTGGCACGACCTCTCCTCACTTCCACAGCTTCACTTCCCTGTGTCTCCAGGCTGACGGTCTTCACACAGTCTGTTTCCAAGAGCAGGAACCCCTTTCTTTCTTTCTTTCTTTCTTTCTTTCTTTCTTTCTTTCTTTCTTTCTTTCTTTCTTTCTTTCTTTCTCTTTTTCTTTCCTTCTTTCTTTTTTCTTCCTTCCTTCCTTTCTTCTTTCTTTTTTCTTCCTCCCTTCCTTTCTTCTTTCTTTCTTTCTTTCCTTCTCTCAGTGTGTTTAGTGCAGGACCTACAGGGTCTCACTACACAGATCAGACTCACAGTGATCCTCCAGGGTTCAGCCTCCCAAGTGCTGGGATTACAGGCGCTTACAGCCATGCCCAGTCTCAATCGCCATCTCAGCATGCTCCTGCAGGTGGGCCCAGCATGCCATGCTGGGGATCAAACCCAGTTGCTGTGCTCTGCCTAAGCAGGCGCTTTGGTCAGCTGAGCTATCTGGCAGGCCCTAGGAACCCCATTCCTATACCCTAAAGACTTAAAAACAATGGTAGTTTAAGTTGATTCTCCAACTTGCCTCACTTTCTTTTTATTATTATTATTATTTATTCTTGTTTCAGAACCTTTGCTTGTTTATTCACTCATTTTTATGGCCGGCTCAGCCCGCCCCAAGGGCAGGGCTGGCACAGCATATGGTGCCGAGGATCGAACCGCAGTCCCTGAAGCCGCCCAAGCTTCCCCAAGCAGGCACTCTAGACCACTGAGCCATCCCACCGGGCCCCTTGCCTCACTTTCATTCAGTCAGTTAACCAACACTTATTGACTACCTACTTAGTGGCAGGCCTTGTCGTAAAGACAGGTGACCCAAAAGACAAACCAAGGCAAAGATGTAAAAGCTATTCAGACAGATGAAGTTTAACTGGGGGAGGAGAGAGTTCAGCCTGGGAACTGGGAATCTTAGAGCTAAGACCTAAAGGAAAAGGAAAGGGCTGGAAGACAGGTCAGTGGTGGAGCACTTGCTTAGCATGTGTGAGGCAGCAGGTACATGTTCAGAATCCCACCAGAGTGAGGCTGAGGTACAAAGGTTGCAAGTTCGAATCCCATCTGGGTAACTTGGCAAAATGTTGTCTCACAACCAAAAATAAAATGTAAAGAGGGCTGGGGCAGTAGCTCAGCGATAGACAGGCCCTCTCTTCAACCCTCATTCAGTATGTTGCAAGAAAGGAAGAAAGCAAGGAAAGAGTTGGAACTGTACACAGCTGAGGAACACTGTTCAATTGCTCTGAAAGATCAGCTTTCTGGTCTCTCAGGGAGCCATCCTGAAACTTGGCCTCCTCTATCCGGTATTCAACTCCTTCCTCCATCCCTACCTGGCCCCCTGCAGACCAAAAGCTCTGTGGACATCTGTCATACTCAATGCTGAGTCCCAGGGTGTAGCACAGAACTAGGTGAGGGGCAGTGAAGTAACTGTCTTTTTTTTTATTTGTCTTTTTGAGACGGGGTCTCGCTATGCAGTTGAGGCTGGCTTTGAGCTCACTTTGGTAGCCCAGGCTGGTCTCGAACTCACCCTGATCCTCCTGCCTCAGTCTCCTGACTGCTGGGATTACAGACGTGTGCCACCACACCCGGCCTCC
>PVJA010021432.1:0-35613 GCA_004027025.1 Myocastor coypus | reverse complement strand
AATATGCAATATGTCAACTTTCAAAGAAAAGAAAGGGGAAAAGAAAAAAAAAGTAATGTTGATTTAGAAGGGTTAATGTTTAATTGTTTGATCAATCTTATATACCTATATGTATTAATCTAAACTGATCTGATGATGAAAATATGTAATATAACCATTGTTAAATTTAAACAATAAAAAATTGAAACTTGAAAAAAAAGGAAAATATGAATGCAATGTGGAAAGGACTACATTTAATAAATAACTCGAAGTAAACTTTAAAAAAAAAATCCCTACACATGAATGTATTCAAGCTTCCTTCCATAGATGTTTATTGGACCCATGATTATGTGCTGCCCTTAGTGCTAAGCCCAGGGTTTCAATAGTAACACATCAGATCTAGTCTGGGCCACAGTGGAGCTAATATTCCCTGAGGAAAACAGATAGGCATTGAACAAATAACTTATAAGCACACAGATATTACAAAACATTTTGATGGGAAATTTTTAACAATTCCTTTTAGCTTCTGTTTTATTGAATGGTGATGATTTAATATGTTCGCCTTATCACATTTTTATTTTATGTTCTCCACCCTTTTTGCTTTACTGTACCATACTTATAGTTAGTGTCTATCACATGGTAAGTACATTATCAATATTATTTGATTGAATGAATAAGCAGATATTTCTCCATACAGTTTTCCTTTATCATTTATTTTGATCCAATATAAAGCTTATGCATTCCTTGTAGTAAGAAGGATATAAAGAATCTTGATACACCTGTTAAATGTACACTACACTATCATGAAGATAGTGTAGATGTTTTGGGGTGTGTAGAATTAACAGCACAGCATTCTAGGAGAGCTTTCATTGATAGAGTATTGCTTTGACTTCTAAGTAAAATGAGAATATTAACCAAATTTATTTGGTTTATTGGGCTTATTTAAGTCTTTATGACTGGTGAAGATATTGTCCTAGATGTTTGAAGAAGTTCAAAGAAGACTAAAATAAGTTCTCAGACCATACAGAAGTACAATTAAATTGTGACCAAAGAAAGAAGTGAACACCTTTGCCTTTGAAAGTAGACACTGAAAGAAAACCATTTTTAGAAGTGATGGTTAATCTAGACTTTGAAGAATGAGTAGGGCTTCATTATGAAGAAGGTGAAGAGAAAAACATGCTGGGCAGAAGGGACACACATGAGAGCATGATCAAGTCCCCTTATAATCTATTTTAAGTGGCATCCATATTCTGCTAGACCACAACTTACAAAATGTCTATCTTTACCATGGCTATAATTTGATTTCCCTTTGGAAGAATAGAAAAATAATAGAACTATGTTCTGCCCTCATAATAGGAAGTTCAAAACGTTTATACAAATTAGAGGAGTCAGAATCTTTATAGAAACCAGCTACCAAGATGTTGACATGAAAAGGAAGGACTCTGGCAGTTGTGGATAGTTTCTATAGTCAAATGCTACAGCTTGGCTGCCCCCATGCCCCAAACAATTTTAGAGACAAGTTCTTACTGTGTTGTGAAGGATGATTTTAAACTTGCAATTCTCCTACCTGACGCTTCAGAGTTGCTGGTTGTCTACACCTACCACTGGACCTTTATAAGTTCACTACATGGTGACAATTGTGTTCCTTCTCACCTTGCTTGCAATGTAATAAAATCTTTCTCCTGATTATACTGATGAGTTTACAGCAGAGGATGATAAGATCTTCAGATTCAGGGTCTTGCCACAGGAAACCCAGGAGAAAATAACTCAAGGTCTCATTATTCTCTTTCGTAAGAATTTGAACTAAGAGACATGGAATGTGATTTAGTAATCATCTATGGTACCAGGGCCATAACTTCTGGACAAGTCTGAATCGAATGTCCATGGTGAGCAAAGGATCATTAACCTGACATTAACCAGCAATGAATCCAAGAACCTGGTGAACGATGCCTGGCTGCATAAAGGAATGGACACATAGAAGCAGAGAAGAAAGCCGGGCGTGGTGGCACACGCCTGTAATCCCAGCACTTGGGAGCCTGAGGCAGGAGGATCAGTGTGAGTTTGAGACCAGCCTGGGCTACAAAAGTGAGTCTAAGGCCAGCCTGAACTGCATAGCGAGACCCTGTCTCAAAAAGACAAAAAAAAAAAAAAAAAAAAAAAAAAAAAAAAAAAAAAAAAAAAAAAAAAAAAAAAAAAAAAAAAAAAAAGCAGAGAAGAGAGATGGCGTTGTTTGAAAGAAAAAAAAAAAAGAGATAATAGCTGAAGATTTCTCTCAGCATTTTAAGTTCAAATAATACTATTTTAGGTAGATTATGTGAGAGTCCCACTTAGCCTTCAAATATATTCTCTTTTCACCTAGTGCATGGGATATCTTTTTCAGTCCCTCATGTAAATTACTGTGGAACAGGAAGGTGCCTGGCATTTCAGGGAATTTCAGACTTTGGTAGAGTAAACGTACTCCTGGCCTAATGGATCCTCGACAAGTATTCCCATATACCCATGTTTCCCCTAATGAGATTCTTGTTTTTGAACTAATTGATGATTATTTTCTCTACTGACTAGCAGACTTAATTACTTCCTCATTTCTTGAAAAAAAATATTCAAAACCCACAAGGTTAAAAGAGGAAAGGTTTACTTTAGCTCACAGCTTACAGGGGCTTCAGCTATGACCAAGTCAAAGCAGAATGGCAGAGGAGAACAATTCATGGCATAGCAGTCAGGAGGGAACAACTTTTTTTCCCTTGTTCCCTTTTTATTCCATCTAAGCTAAAAGCCTATTGGTTAGTGCAACCCACAACCCACGTGGATCATCTGTCTTCAGTAAAGCTATCATCTATATTATGCAAAATCAATCAGTGAATAAATCCAGCATCATACACTCATGATTCAGTATCACAATCCATGATCCAATCATTCCCCAAAGACCCACTTATCCATACACAGATATACATCTATATATCAATCATAATACCTAACATTTAGCTATCTTATTCAGGAACTTTTTCCTTTAAAACTAAGGGTTTAAAGCATAGCCTCTTAAAAGAAATAAAGTATAGCCTCTTAAGCTAAGTGGACAAAAGATTCTAGGTAGCATAGATTTAGAAGGCATTAAAGGAGCAGGTGTACAGCTAAGTGACAGGGCACTTAGCTCACATGTCTGAGGCCCTAGGTTTCACCTACAGCACTAATAGTCTCTCTCTCTCTCTCTCTCTCTCTCTCACTTGCTCTCCCTCTCACTCTCTCCCTCTCCTCTCTAGTGACATTGCTAGCATATTTTTAAAGAATAGGCATATTGGCAAAAATCTTGGTCTTGACATAAATCAGGCAAAACTAAGTTCTGCCAGGTTAGCATCACTGTGGGGCTTATCAGCTGCACGGACCATGCAAATCACAATAATTAGACAGAGCAAGGTCCTGGATATGATTAGGTAAGTTTCACTTATCTCAGAAAGCAAGCAAGGTAGCCTAAATATGGCAATAGAGAACGAAGGTGAAGTTTAAGGATAAATGGAATCTGATATCAATGACATTAAGGCAACCAAGAAAAATAAACACACAGACCATAAATCAAAGCATGCTTTGAGAGAAAAGCTATTTCAGGCAAGAAGCATCTGCTAAAACAGGCCTACAACTTCAGAACAGTTCTGAGTTACTGGATGGTTTTCCTGCTTTTGCCTCATGAAGAACTTTAAGAAGTCAAGAATCTTCAGAGCCATTGACCAAGGATGAATGAATGAACTGTTTTCTGCACAAATTTAGGCTCTGATTTGTCAGTGATCTTTACAGGGACTCTGATGTTTTAAACCTCACAAGAGCCAGTTTGGTACCTTGGGCAAGATTTTGTTTTATTGAATATTAATTTCAAACTTTATTACATCACTGCGGCTGAATTTCTTCAGGACACTTCTAATCATCTAAAAATCTTATTTTCATACATCTATTGCTAACATGTAAATTCTGTTAGAGCAGAGACTTTAATCTGCTCTTCTTCCTCATCCCAATGCTGTGTTTTTAGTACTTCAAACAATGTCTGCCTCTTAGTATGTTTTCCGTGAATATTCATGAAGTAAATAAACAAAAGTCCATGACCTCAGTGACTTGGGTCATGGGCAAAGAGCCTAGACAACAGTCCAAGTCTGATGATTCAATAGCCCCTGATTAAAATGCCTGCATTTTAAATATATCCAGAAAACAACTGGTCCTGATCTGCCAACCTGTCCACATTCACATGCTGTCCTTTAATTTGCAAATTTTTCAAGTCCAGAGAATGATTAATGTGGCCATCCACATAAAGTTTTAACAGCTTGTTTCCACTGAGCAAGCCCTCAGGAACAAATGCTTTCTTTCTTCAAACTGCTTCTGAGATGAGTCCAACCACCCATCTCTGCCCATTTTGTCTCTCTCTTCCATGAAGAAACCCCTCAGTCCTCACAGGTAGTAAGACATTAGTGAAGTGCAAACATCGAGGCAAGTGGGCATATTTTCAGGAAAGAGCTAAAATTTATCTGGACTTTGGTTTTTGAAAAGCATAGGAGATAACTCAGCAGCCTAAAGTGCCTGCTTAGGTCAAGCTTAGGGAACGAGGTTTGATCCCTGGCACTACATGCTGCACTAGCCCCACCCCTAGGGCAAGCTAAGCTGGCCATAATATAAAATAAAGAGTTTGAAAAGCAGCCACTTGGTTTAAAATGTATAAACCACTTGTTTGCTAATTAACAAACTACCTCCCATCAAATCACTTGCGCTTGCTCTCCCGATTTTCTTTTCTTAGAAATCCTGTGACTCTGAACTTGACACAATTATACAACTCTCAACTTGGTGCAGAACTTCTCAACGTGAACTTTCAATCCTTGAATAACATTTCTTTAGATGGCATAATCAGTGGAAAGCCAAGATTCTATGAGCAAAAGTAAGTTTTGAGGATACTGACTGTACATATATTTTCTACAATAACTGGATAACTGAAAATGGGAAATTGGAATAAATCTTATCATTGTAGGACTGAATAGCTTTAAAATCTAGTGGTAAGATTACATGAATAGTCTGGTCAATCTACAGATATTTACTGAACACTTACTGTATGTATTAGTCTGTGGTAGAGACCCAATCTGATACAAGGAATTTTAACTGAGTCCCAGACTTGTTAGAATGATGGGGCATGTTCATCAAAACAAACAAATAAATCTTTTTCTTCATAGCATAGGAATGAAAGATTATATTTATCAGAAGTAATTATTGCAGTTTTCAAAGAGAAAATGAAAATTAGGATAGGTTTCAGAAATAAGATAGCAGGAAATTATAAGAGCTGCTCATAAATCCTGAGAAACTTGTGAAAAGATACAGCCAACATGAGCATTATCCATGACTAAAATTTATAAAGATTAGAGTTTGAGTTGAGAAGGATGTGTTGCAAATGTAAGACTTTGCAACATGTCCTTCTCTTTTAAAAATTATCATGTCATAGAACATGTGTCTTTCTCTCTGGACATTGTTCTTTCAATGTACTTCAGTCAGTACAGCTGTGTAAAAAAACATTTGCACACTGGCGATACAGCTCAGGGGCACAGCACCTGCCTTGCAAGCCCAAGCTTGTAAATTAGATTCCTGGTACAAAAAATATCTCACCAACATTTAGTCTCTTAAAACCACCATTAATTATACTTATGGATTCTGTGTTCCAAAAATAAGATAGGCTGAAGGGAATAGTTTGTCTCTGTTTTATAATGTCTAGAACTTCAGCTAAAAAAACCTGGAAGCTTGAGGGTGACCTGAAGCCCAGGGCTGGAACCACTGGAAGACTAACCTTGCCACTGTGGCGGACTGTGCTGACTTTGGGGCCCTTAGCTAAAGTTGTTGACCAAGGTGCTTACCCATGGCTCCTCTACGTAGTCTTGGCTTCCTCACTTTGTGGTGACCTTAAGAAGTAGACTTACTACATGCAGGCTCAGAACACCAAAGGTGAATCTTTCAGCAAGTGGACAGGAGCTTACTGCCCCTTCTCATCCAGCCTAAATAGTCAAGTGGCATTATTTGTACCCCATTTCTTGGTTTTAGCAGAATCACAAGTCTTGTAACTGAATGCCTTCTCCTAACACTATGGAAACACTCTTGTCCAGGTGATCTTTGAGCTTCAGATCTTAAGCACTTAATAATAATTATGCATGAGCTATAGTTTACATGCTTGATAAGCTCCCTGGCTTCTTTGTTTTCTTTTTCTTCTTATTATTTGTTTTTTTTTGGGTGGTAGTGGTGATCAAATCCGGGACCTTGTGCATGCCAGTCAGGTGCTTAGGTCACTGAGCTGTCACTCTGGCCCTTTCTTTGGTTTTTGCAATATCACTCTATTCTGTTTTCCCTCCTGTAACCCTTTTGTATTCTCTTTTTCAATCTCCGTTGTGACCATACCCTTCTCTTTCACATCAGTGTTTCAGAGTTGGTATTCTCAGGTTCTATGTCTCTTTCCTGGTAAACTCATTCAAACTTTAATTATTTTCTTCCTATATTTTATTATTTTCTTCCTCTTTCCTGACCTGTTGGTTGCATATATGTTTACTTCAATTACCAGCCCAGTTACAGATAATCATGGCTTCTCATTTGTGTTTGAAGAGTTCTCCTGCATTTCACACTCATATTTCCAATAATTGACTACTATCTGCTTAAGTCTTCTTGGGACCTCTTACTCCACTGAACTCATTAGCTCACTCCTCTGACTCAAATCTGCTCATTATTTTCAACTCCCTTCCTTGAGCGTGTACCCAGCTACCTAAGTTAGAAACTTAGCATTCCATATTAATCCCCTGCCTCTTTTTGGCTTACATATACCAGTGAGCCAATAAATCTTGTGTGTGTGTGTGTGTGTGTGTGTGTGTGTGTGTGTGTGTGTGTGTGATTTTTTTTGTCTTTCTTACTAAATATTTGTGGATATCACTTTCTTTTTATATCCATTACCTACTCAGCAGGATTCAATTGCTCTCCTATTTTATTTACTTCTCCAAGTATACTGTACCTTACAGGATAACCTTTAATGCACAAATCTGACTTTGTTTTACCTGTAATATAAAATCATTACATACCCTCCCCCATGGGTATGTAAAGTGGAGTTAAATCTGTGTTGTACTAATGATCAAATAATTACAAAGGGTTTTGAAATTTCAAAGTGCTACTCAAGCATAATCTACCTATGAATGTATTCTCGGTAGTATTATTAAGAAGATTGGTAGGCCATGCAATAACCTGATTTAATCCAAGATTTTATTGTTATTGATTGATAACAAGATAGTTCCAGTTTTCCTATTCTTTCCTATCACTACATCCTTTAAAATCTGAGTCAAGGAAATTATGTTTTCTACCTTTTTAGCTTGGGTTTATTTATGATATGCTCTCACCAATAGAAAGTTGTGGAAGTGATATGCAGATTCTGATTTGAGATCTCAAGAGGAGTTGCGTATTCTCTCTCCCCTCCCTCCCAGTGCCCCTCCTTCCCTCCTTTCCTGTGTCCTCTCCTCATCTCCCCCCTCTTTTTCTCCTGTTCCTTGCCATTACCACAGCAGGCCCACTGAAGGCCGTATATAGCAGAATCCCATCTTGCTAGCTGAGGTGAACTTGACTTAGTTGATTCAGAGTAGTCCTGTGAGAGGACCACAGAAAGTATTCATGAAGTATGCATGAAATCCAAAATTGATCAACTAACACCAGACCAGGACAGCAAAATGATTAAGCTTACCTAGAGCTGTGAGAAAACAGAAAACAAAAACAAACAAAAAATTGTTCTTTCAAGTCATTAAGTTTGGGGGTGGTTTGTTATGTAGCCTTATATGGCAGTAACACTTTGCGTCTCTGAAACATTTGACGGTGCCATAAATATCACCTTTCCCAAAGTATTGATTTCAAGTATCTGACTTCAACATCATCTCCCATCCTGTCACCTTACTTGCTTCAGTATATTCTCAATTTCTCTGGCGTTTTGAGACTTCCAAGCCGCAGATCCTATCATTTTGTTTCTATCTTTCTGTCCCCACTTGTATTCACTTGGGAACATGGTTACATTTCCTGGTCCACTCTAAAAACTTGCATAGGCAGAAGTGTACTAAGCCTTTCTCTGCTTGTTATAATTGCCTGGAAAAAAAAAAAAAACCACAGCCTAAGCTGAACCAAGCTATTTTTCTGCTGTTCCTGTAACTGAATAGCAGGATATTGCAAAAGAAAATCGCAAAGCTGCACTGACTAACCTCACCTCAATTCATGACCACACATGTCAAGAGAGCTCAAAAAGGCCTGTAGCACTCTTTGTGCAATACTATTTTCCTCTTTTAGTGAATGACCATTTCACTCTTGTTCTGCCAAGCCCTCTATTCTTGACTAATGATTATTCATACACTTCACTGAGAAAGTAGAAGTTATTAGTCCAAAGCATCATCGTTTGCATGCATTCTACTACCCCTTTTGCATTTTCCTCTTTTGATGGAGCAGTGTCTTTCTACCTAAGGCCATCGTCCCTGCTAGTGAATGATGTCTCATGTGTTCACATCTACTCAGGCTTTTGTTCCTTCTACTATTCCTTTTTGTGGGTTATCTATTTTTCATTGTCTTCTACAACTTGTTCACTTGGATACTGTTACGGTTTGGACCTCAAATGCCCCCCAAAGCCTCATATGTTGCGAAGGGAATTGGATTATGAGATGCTATACTCATTGGTAGGTTAACAGACGAATCCCTTGCTGAACATGCTGTTAGGAGGTTAGGTCGTGTTAGAAGTGGTGGGCCCTGGGGACCAGACCTGGATGGGCACAGCTCCCTCCGTGGCTCCTCCCTTCTGCCCTTGCTCTCTGGCCACCACGCGCTAAGGAGCTTCTGCCCCTCTGCCAGGCCCTATTCTGCCTTTGAGACAGCCAATCTTGTAGCTGTGAGACAAACTAAACCCCTCCTCCTTTAAGTCAAGGATGTTGGGTATTGTGTCTTAGGGAAGAGGAAGTGAAAAGATTGATGTGATGTCATATATTCTAATATGGTCACACACACACTGACCTCATGTACTAGCACAATCACACACATACACATAGACTCACACAAACACGCACATTAATCTCACATACCTTTTTCCAACTTCTACTGTATCTATTTTCTTCCACAACAAAACTTTTCAAGATATATCTGTAAATTTTGCCTCTGTTTTCTCATATCCATTCTACTTTCAACACATGTATCTGCTAAAACTACTCTTATCAAGGCAACCAGTAGCAATCGGTTTCCAAGATTCAGTGGGTATGTTTGTTTTAAATCTTATTTGATATAAAAATAGATTTAGTTTCCCCAGCCTTTAATAGCATTTGACCACCTCTATTGCTCTTTCCTTTCTGAAACATGTTTTCTCTTCTCATTCTAGAAACATACTACATTCCCTTTATTTTCATTTTATAGCATTGACTGCTTATGTCTTTGCTCTTTTTCCTCTAACTACTAGAATTCTCTAGAATTAAGTTTAGAGCCATTGTTTCTTAGCTACTTATACTTGATTCATTTTTTTCAGCCCGTGCTCCAGATTAATGTATCTTGATTCTTTTATAGCATCTTCAGTTCAATAACCAAGACTTGTGTTCATAATTTAAATGTTCATACCTCTCCTCAACTGTTGTTACTGTTCCTTACTTCAATAACTAGTTCACAATTTATTGGAAGAAGTAAAAACATCATCATGTAGGAAACAATATAAGTTCTTCAATAAAGGGAGAACATATAATGCTGCTGAACATGACAGACCATAGAAGCCAACCTTTTTCATTATCACTGAAGAACTTTCTGTTAGTATTTTTAAAATTCATTTATATATTTGGTACAGGATCTCACTATATGCACAGCTTGGCCTTGTAATGGTCCTCCTGTTTTCAGCCTTCCCAGCACTGGAATTACAGGCCTACCCTACCATGCCCAGAGTTGTTTGCAGGCTCAGAGCACCAGGTGGTGGGGCTGGAGCAGCATGTGGGACTAGGGATCTAACCCTGGTCCCTGTGCTTGCCTAAGCAGGTGCTTAGTCTACTGAGCTATCTTGCTGGCCCACTTTGCTAGTATTTTTTTTTTTTTTTAGATTTATTTATTTATTTATTTATTTATTCTTGTTTCAGAACCTTTGTTTGTTTATTCACTCATTTTTATGGCCAGCTCAGCCTGCCCTAAGGGCAGGGCTGGCACAGCATGTGGTGCTGGGGATTGAACTGTGGTCCCTGAAGCTGCCCAAGCTTTCCCAAGCAGGCGCTTTAGACCACTGAGCCATCCCGCCGGGCCCCTTTGCTAGTATTTTAAAAGAGATTAAAGCACATAGCACTAGTGTCTCTTGAAATGTATATATTTAACAGGAGGTTTATTTATTTATTTATTATGCCAAGGACTGAATCTAGGGCTTCCAGCTTGCTAGGCAAGCATTCTACCACTGAGCCAAATCCCCAGCCTCTGAAATGTGTGTGTATATATATGTGTGTGTGTGTGTGTGTATATATATATATATATATATATATATATATATATATATATATATATAAAAGTATTTAAAATACTTTTTTTTTTTACAGAAGTTTTACATTCACAGAAAAACTTAGAGGAAGATGCAAAGATAGCTTATATTCTTTCTGAGCCCACCTTGCATTCCCCAGGGAAGAGGTGTGTTTGCTACAAATAATGAATCTACCATGACTCACCGTTGTCTCTTGAGGTAGATGGCTTTCCTTGGGGCTTAATCTTAGTACTATGTGTTCTGTGGCTTCCAACGAATATACATTGACACGTGTCCATTGTCATGATGTCAGAGTATTTTCACTGCCCTGGAAATTCTGTTGGCACTTGTTCACTTTCTTCCCTTAGCTTGTGGTATTTTTCTGTCTCCACAGTTTTGTCCTTCCCAGGTATCCAGGTGAAGTCATATAAAATGTGGTCTTTTAAAATTGGCTTCTCTCACTTAGTAATTTGTGCTTATCTCTTTCTTTCTTTTTAAGATTTGATAGTTCATTTGTTTTAGCAGTAAATAATTAATATTTCATTACCCGGCTGTATCACGGTTTACTCAAAGTAGTAAAGCATATCTTCATTGCTTCTAAGTTTTGACAATTATGAATAAAGCTACTATAAACAAGTGTGTGCCAGTAGTTTTTCCAGCTCTTTGGGTTGAAGAAACACGACTGTTGGATCATAGTAAGAATATTTTTAGGTTTATAAAAACCACCAAAATGTCTTCCAAAGTGGTTGTTCTATTCCAAGCGTCTCTTTTTTTTTTTTTTCACTCTGAAATGCTAAGTGCCTTAACAGCTGAATGAAGTGTCCCTTGAGGAACACATGATTCTTTTCAATTTCGAGAATTTAGTACTTTTTTCATTAATGTGCTGCCCTTTACAACACTGAATGGGTGGACAAACCAAACGAATTGCCTTTGTGATTCTCAAAGTTTGAGGTTCCTGCTTTTGAACTAGGACAGTATTACTAAAAACTATTGTGGCAATTCTTTTGATGGTCTCTTCAGTTGAAATGCTTTAATAAGCTGTCTTCACTTGTTAAATACCTCTTGGATGAAACAGAAATTTACTGGTGTATGGGTTCAGAGCCTATGCATTCCAGTATCAAAATACCAGCATCTGGTGAGGGCCTTCTCAGCACAAATCTCAGCCATGAAAGTGAAATCTTCATGACCTAGTCATTTTTTAAAAGTTCTATCTCTTATACTAGTTATTGTTTTTCTTTCAGTATTTTATTATGAAATTTTATTTTTTCAAAAAAATTTTAAAAGCTAAAAAATACAAGTCCCATCTCTTACTATTGTCAAAATGGTAGTTAAATTCCCACATGAGTTTTAAGATGGATATATGTTTAAGGAGAGAACATTCTAATCACAGTATATTATGAAAACACAACGGTAAATTAATTAAAAAATATTCAAGTATCTTTGCTATTTAGAGACATCTTTTTTTGAGACTATAGCCTCACCCTAAACACCACTGATATCATGCTTAGGCCTCAGCAAGATATCCTTTTGCGTTTTTTGTATGCATTCAAAATGAAAAGTGACTGTGTACAAATGTTGTGGATAAATGTGGACTGTGGTTCTGTCAACATCAAAGATTGACAAGAATTCTAAGACAGGAGAATTTGAGCAATGGGAGCACCTAAGAAAAAAAGACTAATTAACTTCCTCCTGCCCCCAGCATGAATGCAATAAATTCTTGCATAAGGAAATGTTGTTTCCCTTTAGTGCTCTGCATTATTTTCTGTTCTTGTTCATGCTTGTGCAGGTAAAATATAATTACTCAAAGTTCACAGTAGCTGCACCTGGGACTTGGGGAACACTTTGCAATGTTAACAATTTATATTTACTCTTGAATTTAGTATAAATAATTCTTAATACAATAAGTGACACATAATACCACAGTTCAATCCACGGTTCCACAAAAAAAAAGAAAGAAAGAAAGGAAGAAAGAAAGAAAGAAAGAAAGAAAGAAAGAAAGAAAGAAAGAAAGAAAGAAAGAAAGAAAGAAAAGACAAAGAAAGGCAAATAATTTCCTTCGGGAAAACAGCTTAATATTTAATGAAATGTTAAAAATTAAGTATAAATGACTTTATTTAAGTAATATTGATTCAGCTGAGCCCAGTGGCCCATACTTGCAATCCCCAAGGAGGGTGAGATAGGAGAACTGCAAGTTCGAGGCTGGTGTGCACTGTATAGCAACCCTGTTTCAAAAACAACCAATCACGTAAATAGATAAATAATACTGATTCACTTTTTTGTATTTTAAATGTTTATTTTAAAGAAAACATAAAACAACATTCCAGAACAATGTGATAGGAAGGTAACAATGGTCAATACATGGTGTGTAATACCTTCAAATCAGTTACATAGAGTAGAAGATATCAGCATTTAATTGTCCAAACAATATTAGCAAAAACCTATCCTTTCAAAAAACTGACAGCATTCAGCAGCATAATTATCTTACCTAGCTAAAAAAAAAAAATTGTAGTTTAATTTGTTCTTTAACTTTAGTATGGTTCTCAATATGTTAGAACAAATAGAACATCTTTGGAAAGAATAAAAATAATTTATTTCATATTTATTACCTTTTCATCAAATATATGTTCTAATCATTAGCACCTTAAACGCAGCCACATGATCTTTTTTATTCACTGAGGATGAGGAACGTGGTAGAAGTTGAGAACATGACAGAAGTTTAAAAATACACAACAAAGGACAAAAGAGAAAAACGTAAAAATAATGACACAGAAATCTCAAAGAAAAAGCAGACTGCTTAATTAAAGCTAGAAAGAAGAGCATCAAGTCTGACTCACATAAAATTTGTTAAAATGCTAGAAATTTCTTATTTAATAGAGGTTTAATAGATGATAAATTCATAAAAACAGATAATTACCTATTTTTAACCACCTGTTCTTTTCAAATTCAAAATTTATCTACATCATGAAATCTATATCACTTCATATTTTTTTTTTGCTACAAAAGGATTTATTAATTAAGCATTGATGGGCCCGATGGGATGGCTCAGTGGTCTAACGCACCTGCTTGTGAAAGCTTGGGCGGCTTCAGGGATCGTGGTTCGATCCCTGGCACCACATGCTGCTCCAGTCCTGTCCTCAGGGCAGGCTGAGACGGCCATAAAAATGAGTGAATAAACAAACAAAGGTTCTGAAACAAGAAAAAAAAAATTCTTAAAAAAAAATAAGAAAAGTCTATTTGAGGATAAAATATATTGGTTCTCCACATCTCCAAATGTTACAACAGTGTTCCCTTTCACTTGAGTACCTGCTTTCATTGTTGAGGGTACATATCCATTAATACATTTATCAGTTAATTTCTTTTAAAAAATTAAGCATTGACGACACAGAGGCGCCTTCCTTTACACTCTCTCTGTGGGTTTGTACAAGTGTATAGATATTCAGTTAAATGTCTTTAATTTTCTTCATATGACTTACTATGGAATAACACCATTCATTTGAGTATTATATGTCTTCTGATTGATTTTAAGTTTAATGGCAGCAAGAGCTTTGCTTTATTCACTATTAGTTATTCCCATGTCTGAAATTGTACTGTCTTGAGGTATGAATTCAAGAAATTGTTATTGAATATATCCTATTACTAATACATCAATGATCTTACCACTAGATATATCATATTCCACTTAAAAGACTGTATGCTCTGGCAAAATATAGGAGAAAAAGTCAACGAATTTCAAATGATGGTGCTAGACTTACAAGACTTTGATATATTTTCTAATGTTATTGAGACTCTCATTGACTTGTCCTTCAGTTTTATTGCAACTGAGCATTAAATGCAAACCATTGTGCCAGGTGATGTAGATACAAAGAGAAGCCTAAATATTCATTGTTATAAAGGATATTAGAGTAAAAAACTTTGCTGTCTCTGCCTCCTGGGTCTGTCTACACAGTAGCATACTTCTCAACTCAATGATTTTGGTTTGCCAAATGATCTGAGTTGACCAGTAGGACGTAGGTAACAATGCCACTTCTGAAAAGGATCATCATTGTTATGTTTTATGTCTAGTTGTTCCCCCAAAACCTCATATAGTCATAGGGTGGGGATTTCTGTAGATTGAGACTTGACTCATGAGTCACTGGGATTATGTGTTTTAATACTGATGGGATTATGGTCTGTGTACTTCTAGGATTCTGAGTGTAGCCTAAGGCAGATAGGCTGAGGCAGACAGCCTGAATGTAATATAGAGATAGACAGACAAGAGCTGTCGCTCTGTTACCCTATTTGGTTGGCTGCCTCTGTCTTCATTTTGTTGCTGTTCCACCACCACGAACTGTTGTTCTCTGCCATGTGCCTCTCTGCCTTGGATCTAGCCAAGTATGGACTGAAACTTCCAGTAACTGTGAGCAAAATAAACCTTTCCCTCCTTCATTTTGGTGTCAGGTATTTGTCCCACCAATGAGAGAAAAGTGACTAAGACAGAATTTGGTACCAGAGAAGTGGGGTCGTTGCTGTGACTAACCTGATGATGTAGATAACAAGCTTTTGGGGATGGGTTATAGGAAGAGATAGGAAAGTTTCTGGAGATGTTACCTACAGGTGCAGCACTAAAAAGGCTTTGGCTGTTCTTGGGGGGGATTCTGGTCAGGGCTCAGACCAGAAGACTGGCTTGAAGTCTAGGTATAAAGAATGGCTTAAGAGCAGAGACTGGAAATGTTTGAAGAGGTCCTTTACTTATAAAGAGCTGGAAAAACTTTGGCTGTTCTGTAGAGGGTTTCTGGTCAGAACTCAGACCAGAAGACTGACAGAAGGCCTGCCTATAAAGACCAGGCTGAGGATGTTTCTGCTGGGAAAAAGGACAGCATTGTTCAATGGACTCCAGATGATTTGTGCTATGAATTGGCTGAAAGTCTGTCGGAATTTTGATCATGCCCAGAGACTTTGCCTAAGACTGAGATTAAGCATGACAGATTAATCTTTCAAGAGATACTTCAAAGCAGCCAACTACTGGGGCAGTGGCATAGTTGTTATTGGCAATTTTTAGCCAGATTTATGTTGAAAATCAAGAGCAAAGAGCCAAGAAGGATGATTTAAAATGTGAGTTTGGCCAGAAAGGAAGCACCAGGAAAGCTATGGATTGCAAAGATCAAGCTGAGAGGATCTCTATGGCTGGGAAAGAACTAGAGAATCAAAAAGATGGCTTGAGGGCATTATGAGAGGCAGCAGCTCTCCACCCTTTGCAGCCCCATAATTGCAAAGGAGAGAGGCTTGTCCTTGAGAAGAAAGCCATAGAGACCCAAGTACCAGAATGGCAGCAGTGGTCAAACCAGGTTCCAAAATCATGCCAGCATGGAGAATTTGTTTTTATGAAACAAAGTCAGAGTGTTCATCAATCCAGGCACTCCACCCCTACAACCAAGAGAGAAGGAAGCCTGGCTACCGCTCTAGCTGGCAGCAACTCTTGGCATCATCCAGGCAACATTGGTTTTAGGCGCATTCAGAATGTAAGAGTTGTTAGGTTAGGAAGGCTTCCACCTCAATTTCAGAAGAAGTCCTGGCCAGGCAGTGTGCCCCTGAGAGGGCAGTGTGTGAAGCAGAGAGTGAGAAGCCTATTGAATGGAAACCCCAGTTTGGAAAAACCAGGAATGTGGAGCATGCAAAGGGGAAGCAAAGCCAGCCTAAGAGGGAAGCCATGGAAACGACCACCAAGAGTGCCTTAGGGATGGAGCTGCATGGAGCCCACAACTCAGTGAAGACTGTTTCAGATGTTCCAGTTGGAACTATGGGATTTAATGTTTACCCTACTGGGTTTTGGACATGTTTTCCCCTGTTGTATGCAACTTTTGGAATGCTAGCGTTTATCTTATGCCTTCGAATGTTGGATATGTTTAACTTTTCTATTGTACAGGGGCTCACTATTGAGAATTTGCCTTGGATCTTGGAGAAAACTTGGGATTTGGACTTTTCAGCAATGCTGAAACTGTTGGGACTTTGGCAACTCTTCCAGATGGACTAAAATGTCTTTTGTACAAAGGGATATGTATGAGAATTTGGGGGTCCAGCGGCGGAATGTTATGGCTTATGTCTAGTTGTCCCTCCAAAGCCTCATGCAGTCATGGGACGGGGACTTCTATAGATTGAGACTTGACTCATGAGTCACTAGGATTATGTGTTTTAATATTGATGGGATTATACTCTGAGTACTTCTGGGATTACGGGTGCAGCCTAAGGCGGATAGGCTGAGGCAGAGAGCCTGAATGTAATATAAGGAGAGACAGAGAGACAAACTAGAGCTGTTGCTCTGCTGCTCTGTTTGGTTGGCTTCCTCTGTCATCATTTTGCTACTGTTCCACCGCCATGAACTGCTGCTCTCTGCCATGTGCCTCTCTGCCTTGGATCCAGCCAAGTATGGACTGAAACCTCCAGTAACTGTGAGCTAAATAAACTTTTCCTTCCTTCATTTTGGTGTCAAGTATTTGTCCCAGCAATGAGAGAAAAGTGGCTAAGACATAAAGGATCATCCTGTGGGCCCATTGTTGCTGTTTTCGTTTTGTCACATGATTGTCATGCTCCAGATAACTGCTGCATTTACAACCTATATCGTGGAATGAGGAAAAAGCTGAGTCAAAGCTGAATTGCGAATGTTATGCACTACCAGCAAGAAATAAGCCTTTCTGTAGGCAAGAAATAAACTTTTGCTCTCAAGTTAGCGGAGTTAGAGTTGACTTCTAAGAGTTGATTATGCTCATTTCCTTTCAGCACTATAGCTTAAAACTGGCCACAGTGGAAGGATTTGCACTATGGGGACTGGCAAGTACTGTATATCAAGGCTATTCTTGAGGGGGTCACTTTTTTTTCCTTGTAAACCAATCCTTTACTTGAGAGAGAGTATAGCAGTAACTGAAATTATATTAGAAGCAGCACAAATCTAAAAGACAAGAATCACAGGCATTCCAAGCATAATTTTAGTGTTACCCATTGCTATCCTCAGTGTGAAAAATTTTTTAGTGGTTCTTAGGACTAATATTTAATTCATCCTGTGTATATAAGTGCATGGTTTTTCAGCTGAAGAATGACTGAATAAGATGTGATATTAAAAAAAATGGAATACTAATCAGCTATGAGGAATGATAAACTAGAAAACTTCATATATAAGTGGATGTACCTTGAACATATACTCGAAAGTGAAATAAACCAGACCTACGTATGCAAATATTCTGTAGTCTCCCTAGTGTAAGAACTCAAAAGAAGAAAATAAATAAATAAATAAATTGGGGGGGGGGTACCAGGAATCATACTCAGGACCTTGCGTTTATACCAAATGCATTGGAAGACTTAAAAAAATCAAGGTTTATTGCTATTATCTGTTAATCTAAACAGATTTGATAATGACAATATGTAATACAACCATTGTTAAATTTTTGTTCTTGTTTTGAAATTCTGTACTATATGTACTCTTGCTTGTTACTGTTTTTTTTACCTTTGTTTCTGCTGCTTTTACTCTTTGAAATAAAATTTTAAATTAAAAACAATAAGTGCATGGTTTTGCCCCTGCCATGTTTCCTATCTTTTCTATTTGCAGTCACTTCATTGTTTAACACTTAAGTCCTTGGTTTCCATTCAGCTGTGTTGTGCCTTTCCATTTTTATTTGGAGATGTCACTTTAATCTCTTAAGAACTCTATCACTAATATTTACAGTTGTTATCACCTTACTATGGCTTAGGCTAAATAGACTAAGGCATTTTTACTTTGTAAATATCAACCTGTGGTAGAAATTAGTAGGCCAGAGAAGAATCATATTATGGTTAGAACTGGATTTTAGCAAGACCAGGAAGCTATAATTACAAAAGACTGAAGATTCTGAGATTGTACTTGCAAGCTCCCCAGTTAGTCTGTTAGTGGCATGGATATAGTGGAGGATGTGGAACTCCTGGACCAGAGACAAAGGCCTTTATTAATTGTAGGGAAAAAAAACCAGCAAGAGCTTCATGTTCATATCTCTGCCCAGGCAGCCTGAGTCATTCTCAGTGCTCTGAGAACAAACCCACCCAACTTTTGTCCTGGAGAAAGACATTATGGTTACTACATTTGACAGTAGACAAGCCTAGTATTTTCTCTAACTGGATGTACTATCTCTATCTTCCAAGGCTGTTTGTTATAAAAACATCTGTGAAACGATGATAGCCAAGAACAAAAGACCATCAGTGATTATGCTCATGATGCAGAAATTCCAGAGAATGCACAAAATTATCTCTTCAGATGGATATAAACCCCAGAATAGCATTGAACTTTGGAGGGTAGACTTCCTCGGTCCTTGCATTAATATTTCTCTACAATCTGTTGTTAAGAGTAACATGAAACAGAGGCTCTTTTCCTGCTCTCCTCCTGTTTTTTTTTTCTTGTGTCATAAGTCTTTGTTAGATAAGGAAAATTAAACAATTTACTGAATTTAATCAGCTAAAAACCTTAGTTGTTAATAGTGGAGGATGGTTTTGGGACCCTGTGGGTGACACTAAGTGTAGGTAAGCTTAGGTTCAGCAGTGGGCAGACACAAAGACTTTTCTGCTCAGCAGCCATTTAACCCCATGCAAGTTTAAGATAACATTTGTGCAGTGGAAGAATTTTTTTTTTTTAACAGTATCCACAGAGACATTATTCATGTCTGATACTTTCCAGCGTTTATCTGCTTACCCTGGACTTATTAGAGTTATTATATGGATGGAGAATTCAGCTTAGAATTTAAGAATGATATTGACTTTAAGGTTTGTAAATGGAAATTTTAAGCTAATAACTAAGAGAACAATATGAGATTCTAAAGACCAGGATAGAGAAGACCTTGATGGAGGAGGCCTTTGAGCCACCAGAGCAGGCCTTTGGGTGGGAAACTGTCTTCTCCATGAGAGGACACTATGCAAAGCTAGGGCTCCATCGTCCTGGTTGGACTCCATCTTGTCTTCTTAGCATTTTAGAAAACAGGTGAAGCCCACAGGCGAATTGAAAGCTTGTGCCAAGATTAAATTCTGCATTCATTTTTTTAAAAATCACAAGGGTCTACAAATACTATGGGCAAATTTGTTTTTCCTCAATTAGCACACATGAGTTCTATGAACTAATTTATGTTCAAGTCTAGAAAAATGAAAGAAGATTTGCTTTTTCGAGTATCTGAGAGTCTCTTGACTGTTAATTTCAACCCGTTACCCAAGTGAGTAGGTCGGCACGCTGCCACATGACATGTTCTCAGCATTATTTATTATTATCGACAGTATTATGCACATAAATTTATAAATCCCCAAAGACACCTGAGACATGTTGGAATTTATCTCAGGCATACCTTGCTGAGTGCTTTTCTTCTCTGTTGCTACAGATTTCTTGTCGCTGGATGAGAACTGAAGAGGTCCCTCAAAGCAGAAATGGGGACTGCAAGTCGCCCCACTCACTGAGCAGGACGGAGGCTGGCTTCATTTCGGGATGCATTAGTGAGAGGGATAAAAAAAAGTATGAATGAAAAAGTGCACACTCAGAGAGAATAGAATGCAGACTCTCAGTAGAGATGCATTACTGTCTTGTGCTGTGGTTTTTTATGTAGTGTTCGAGGTGTCTTCAAGATGGGTGATGTGGAGTGACACATTCTGCCTTCACCTAAGGTGCGGTGGACGAGGTTAGGATGCAAACCATTTGCATGTATTTGAAATTTAGACCTGGGGTTCTATTAATAGTGCTGTTTTCTTAAAGATGGAAAGCTGTGGGATGAAAAAGGAAAGTTCCATTTGCAAACTAAATGAACAAAAAAATAAAGCACTGGCCCATTTTTAAGGGTTACAGTACCTTTAAGGTAATTAGGGTTTTTTTGTTTTTTTGTTTTGTTTTGTTTTTAATTTCCTAGAAGGGGAGAAGGTTGTAACTGTGGGTAACTGTCTCCTGAAATTCAGTTTTTCTTAAAAGTACTTCAGAATTATAATTTTCCTTACCTCCTTTCTACCTTTTATTACTGCTATCCCACCATATTGTAACTCCCTTATTTAGTAACTGCTCCACTTTAAAGTGTTACTCGATAGATTTATTTTCCCCAAGGATATTTTCCAGTTGCAGAAGACAACCAAATGGAAAAGTCCTTCAAAAGGAAGACAGAATGCACATCTAATTATGAGGTGCACAATCGAACCCGGCTATGGAGATATTTTGGGGTAGCAGAGAGGGCTTGCGTCTCTCAAATTATAGATCAGGAGCATCTGCCTACTTTATTTTTTCCTAAGCAGCACAGTTCACAGAGGAATCCTTCAAGTGCTAAATCAAGGCAGGGTAATGTTAGAAATTCATTATTCTTGTGGCAGACATTAAGGAGAATTACTTTGGCCCAGTTTTGAAATTCTGCTTGCAGTCTCCACCCCTCCATGGGCCTGAAATCTCACCATTTAGTGCTGATCTTTTCCAGTTGGGTATAACAATAAAATTGAAGAAGTTACTTGTGGTTTTTTTTTTTTTTTTTAACACTGGCTTCTCTTGCCTTGAGATTTGTTAGATAATATATGTTGACACTTACTGGTGCTCCACAGAAATCCTCACAGCAGTCCTACCCTGGCTAGCAGCTCCCTTATTATTGGTCCCAGAGGGAAATGCTGCTGAATCAATCTAATTCTCTTTTTTTAAATTTTATTTATTATTTTTATTCTTGTTTCAGAACCTTTGTTTGTTTATTCACTCATTTTTATGGCCAGCTCAGCCTGCCCTGAGGGCAGGGCTGGCGCAGCATGTGGTGCCAGGGATTGAACCGCGGTCCCTGAAGCCTCCCAAGCTTCCCCAAGCAGGCGCTTTAGACTACTGAGCCATCCCGCCGGGCCCCATCAATCTAATTCTTAAATGGTAATTTTCAGACCATATTATTAAAAAAAAATCCTGCTGTCTCTGTTTGAAAATCAGAAAAGTGAAATAGATGCAGTAGAATGGAAAGAAACCGAACATAAGGAATAAACAATTGAGGGACCGGGCGATAGCTCAGGGGCACAAGCACTTGCCTGGCAAGTGCAAGGTCATGAGTTTAATCCCTGGTTCTGCAAAAATAAAAAAAGAAGAAGAACAAGAAGAAGAAGAAACAAACAATTGAGAAGAGGGAAAAGAGAAAAGATAGGAAAAAGGAGGAAAACTCATGTAAGTATGTACACAGGGTCGCTAAGATGATTGTATTACTAATTTCTATCAGGTTTTTTTTTTTGGAAGGTAGCAGTTATTGTTGAACATTTTTTTTTTTTATGTTGACCACGTTTATATGCCAATATTTGTAATCTGAGCAACCACACTGAAGACAGCAATGTTGATTACTCTCCATTCTGCTTTTTTTTAAAAAAACATGTATCGTCTCGAATGCATCATCTATAATTTCTATACTTTCTTTAAAATAAATTAAAAAAATAAAAAGACAAGAAAAAAATAAGATTTCTTGAAAGGAAGAGTTAATGTTTAATTATTTGATCAATCTTCTATGCCTGGTAATCTGAGCAACAAATTTCATGATAATATGTGATATAACAACCACTGTTAACGTTCTATTCTTGTTTTGAAATTCTGCACTATCCTTACTAATTTTGTGATGCTTTGCTATTGTCTTTGTTCTTATTATTTGCTTTCATTTTTTCCTCTTTCAAATAATAAAAAAAGAAAAATCAGTTTTAGCTAATCACTATTAGCTCCCCCCCCCCATTTACTTCCCCAGTATCTTTGTAGAAGATATATTTAAAAACTTACCTGGACATATATACATACAGCTTTAAAAAATGTTTTCATGCTGTAAATAAGATGGCCTTAACTTCCCTTGAATTTTGAAGTCTCCATTGTTATCTTTACATCTATTTTTAGTCTAAAACAATTGTATAATTTTTAAAATTACCACTAAACGCTTTCTTCTCTCAAGCATCTGGGAATGGATTCTCCAAATGCTACATAATTATAAATCACCAGTAAAACTATCTGTATTAATTTTTTTTCTTAAAAATTTTTTATTTCCTTCCTTCCTTCCCTCCCACCCTCCCTCCCTACTTCCCTCCCTCCCTCCCTCCTTCTCTCCCTCCATTCTTCCCACCCTTCCTCCTTTCCTTCCTTCCTTCCTCTCTCACACTGAAACACGGTCTCTCTGTATAATTCAGGCTAGCCTTGAGCTCACTTTGCAGCCTGGGCTGGTCTCTAATTTGCAACAATCCTCCTGCCTCACTGCAAATGCTGGGATTACAGATGTATGTCACCATGCCTGGCTTATGAGAAATTTCTATCCACTTTATTTTTTTAAAATGTAATGAGATCATAAATCTACATTTTTTTAACTTCTAAAAAAGTCTTTTATTTATTTGTTTGGTACAGAATCTCACTACGCAGCTCAGACTCATAGTGCTCCTCCTGTCTTAATCTCTCCAGCGCTGGGATTACAGACTCGTGTCACCACACCCAGTTTCGGCAGGCAAAGGCAAGACCTATGATATCAGGAATGGAACCTTGGTCCTTGCACTTACCAGACTGTTGCTTAGATTCTGAGCTATCTCCCCAGACTCTCTACATATTCTTAATTACATCATGTTTAAAATTTGGTAACACTCATATTTTTATAACTGTATAGAATTTATCCTAAAAAGCACTTACTTTTATTAAGAAGAAAATCAAGGATCATTAGTCACAAGGCTGCTTCTTTTTAATATGTGTGGGTAAGGAGGAGCGGTGTACTCCCTGCTCCTGCGTGCTCTCCTCCCAGGAGAGATCTACATCTGCCTGGGTGGGGCACCTTTTATAACAGTAAGGGCATTCCATTTTTATATCTTGAAAAATTGTAACATACCCATCTCAACCTTCCATTCTTTCTGTTTTCTTTTCATTCTCCACAAAATATGTATTATATTCTTAATACTTTCTAAAAACTTTTTATCCTTAATAAATTTTAATTGAAAATAAAATCTCTCTTCCCTGAAATTTGTTTTGAGCCCTCATCTAGTTAAGAGGACAGCCCCATTTGCTGTTCACTCTTAAAAATTTTAGTACTGTGATCTTAAATATTTTTTTTTTTTTTTTTTTTTTTTTTTTTGTGGGACCAGGGTTCAAACTCACGACCTTGCACTTGCCCAGCAGGCACTTGTGCCTCGGAGCTATCTCCCCAGCCCCGATCTTAAATATTAAAATTGAATTTTTTACATTCTGTGCAAATTTTCTTGTATGTCCAAGGAAAGCATTATGTTTTAATACATTTACTATAAAGATACATACTTAAGACTTTTATTCTTATAGATTATTAACTTGTAGCCCAGAATTACTTTGTATGATACTGGTCCCATAGTTACTCCCATCATCTCAGAATGAGTTACAGAAATTATTTAATCAGTGTGGAAGTTATTTATTTATTTATTTATTTTTGGTGGTACTAGGGATTGAACTCAGGACCTTGCATTTGCTAGGCAAGCATTTGTTCCACTGAACTATGTCTTTAGCCCTGTCTAGATTACCTTTTACTCGTTGCTGGGACAAATATCCGACACTCAAAATGAAGGAAGGAAAGGTTTATTTAGCTCACAGTTACTGGAGGTTTCAGTCCATATTCCACTGGCCCAAGGCTGAGTGGAACAGGGCAGAGAGCATCCAGTTCATGGTGGGGGGAACAGCAACAAAGTAGTGACAGAGGCAGTCAACCGAACAGGGCAGCAGAGAGCAACAGCTCGAGTCTGTCTCTCTGTCTCTCTGTCTCTCTTTATATTACATTCAGGCTCTCTATCTCAGCCTATCCGTGTTAGGCTGCACCCATAATCCCAGAAGTACGCAGAACATAATCCCAGCAGTATTAAAATACATAATCCCAGTGACTCATGAATCAAGTCTCAATCTATAGAAGTCCCCGCCCCATGACTGCATGAGGCTTTGGCGGGACAACTAGATATAAACCATAACAAGAATGAAAGTTATTTAGATAGCAAGCAAGAAGAGTCATAGAGTGAATGAGAAGAATGCTTACCTCCCCTGGCATGCCCATCGTGTATAGTTCTTGTGCTGGAAAAATCTCCAACCCTTCAGGAATCAGAACTATGCCTATATCGCTTTCATGGGTTTAGACAGATGAATGAAGACCAACAACTCTAATTTCTTTTATTGTTGTTGTACGACGGATTTATTCTAGAGCTTTTGCTCTTTTAAAAGTTTGCATTTTGAGACAGGGCTTCACTGTCACTAAGTTGCCCAGGCTGGAGTCCAATTTGTCCTCCTCTTGCCTCAGGTTCAGAGAGTGCTGAGATTGCAGGAGTGTGCCACAGTGCACAGTGAAGATTGCATAATTCTTTCCATTAAATACTTGAAGACAATCATCATAAATATTATTTCTAATTTCTTAGGTTACATGATCCAAACTTTTCTGTAAAATATCTAATTTTAATCTCGCCTACCAAGTTCACTGATTTTTTTCTGTACACTTTCTAAATATGTTATGTTTAAGAGTGAAAACAACCCTTTCACATATAGTATAGTTTTACAAAGAGCACATGGAGAAAACTATATTTTTTGTTAATCCATTTTAAGTTTTTTGGTTCTCAGATTTCATAAACGTTTTATCAAAACTAGGACTTGAATGTTACACTTACCAAGATATAAATAAGGCTTCTCAGGGAACGAATTTTTCTAGAAGAAAATAAAGAGAATAAACTAGATAATAGTGTTGGAAAATGTAAGTGTAAAATTTATCTTTGAAGGGAGATAAATTTACCACACACATTGTCTGTTGTGCTTTAAAATAAAACCTCACAGAGAATTTGTCCAGTAAGTTTATTATTTTCAGCTTCCTTCAGTACAGTCACTGAGCAGCTATGCCTTCTCTGTGAGTCACGACCATGTTGAGTGGTTTGAGACTTAAGGCTAAGATTTTTAATGTTCATTCCCTTGAGGACTTAAAGGAAGAGATTTAATTGTGTAGCTTTCTAAACTGGGGCTAATATTTTCAGCAAGATCCATGCTCGCTGTGTAGATGCTTCTCCACAGCTTTGCATACTTGTGTGTGTTTCACACTTTGAAAACAAAATGCCACAGACACCCAGACTCTGTGCTAAGGGTGAAGCAGACCTTTAATGACTGGCTTGTCAACATGTAATCAAAAAAGGAGACAGTGCTTTGTGAATTTACAGTTCATTACTGGTTTAAGATAAACTAGGGAGAGCAAAATTAAGAGTTTCCAGTTAAATTTCACATTTGTTGTTGCAGAGCCTCTTAAAATAATGAATGCTTCATAGGCAGAAATGTAAAATAAGAGTTTAAACTTTAAATGAAAGATGTTGGACTTAGACATTAAGAAATGGAATATTAGGCCGGGCATGGTGGCGCACGCTTGTAATCCCAGCACTTGGGAGGCTGAGGCAGGAGGATCAGTGCAAGTTCGAGAACAGCCTGGGCTACAAAAGTGAGCTCAAGGCCAGCCTGAACTGCACAGCAAGACCCTGTCTCAAAAAGACAAAAAAAAAAAAAAAGGAATATTATTAAACACTATGCTCATTGGCATCATTGAATTGTAGTTAGAGTTATTAGAGATTCATTCAGGAGAGCTGGGTTGAGAATGGGCATGAATGGAAAGTAGAGAGCTAGCTGTTCCTGAATAAGAGGTTCGTGGCAGAAACTGTCCTCTCAGGATGTGGCTGATATGAAGGGGTGCAGTTTCTTGTGTTCTTAGAGTCTATACTCCTTTGCTGAGATTCTGGGGTGCAGGTCAGCAGTGGAACAACTGCCCAGGATTCATCGAGCCCTGGGTTCAATCAGCAGCCCTGAAAAGAATTTCTAAGATTCTGTTACTTTGAGTTGGCCTGTTAAATACCCTGTAAATTAGTCATTCTTAAACTCTTGTTTTAAGAACTCTCTACGCTCTTAAAGATAATGGAAAATCCCAAAGAGCTTTTGTTATTGTAAGTTTTCAGCTACATATATTTACTGTACTGTAATCATTGGTATTAAAAGTGAGACATTTTTAAGGCACTTACTAACTTTAAATGAGTTAATTTAAAATATCAGTGGTAAGCTAATCATACATTAATTTAGATAGTATGTATTTATGAAAAAGAACTATTTTTCCAAGTCAGAAAAGCAGAATGGCTTTATATGTTTTGCAGTAATCTTTGTTATTTGAGTTGATTGTAGGCGACAGCTGAATTCCATCTACCTCCGCATTCACTCTTGTGCAGTGTTTTGCTTCACTTAAAACACTGAAGAAAATCTGGCATCACACAGATGCCCAGTAAAAACCAGAGGAATATTTTAGTATCCTTTTTGGGTGGTCACCTGTAAACTGTTCTAAACCGTATAATACAATAACGCAAAAGCCTAAAGACAGGGTCAATCGAGCATTTCTCGAAACCACTGAATCTATGTGAATCCTTAGTGAGATCAGACACTCCTTCCCCAGCTTCTGTCTCCACCTTCCTCTCATGTCACTCTTGGGGACAAGATGAGAATGAGAGTGAAACTCAGAGTACCGCAGTAAAATTAAATGCTCAATTTACTTCTTGTGGGATTAGAACTATCTGGATTTGACCAGTCCTGCTTGAAAGGTTTTCCTGTTATATATAGTACGCCCATTTTGCATACCCTCTTCCCTCAGCCTTTTGATCCCTTCCTTTGCCATGGCAGCTCTGACATTTTTATTCTATTTGATGTGGCATATCACATTTTATAAGCTTCCAGGAGCTATCCTGGCAGCATACTGAAATCTGCACCCCAGCGCTTCACCTTGCAGCTAGTATCACTAAGCTTCTTTTCTGGAGGATTGACAACTTAAGTTTGCAGACAAAAATTTAGAGAAAAAGAAGGGATACAAGGACAGCCAATATTTTGGCCCTAGCCCTTCAAGATCAGTGAGGACTTAGAACCTATACAGTAACATCCTATAACTTAGCATGGGGTCACGGAGGAAAGGGATCAATGAGGCACAGTGTGCCTAAGGAGAGTTACCTAGAGAGAAAACATTTGCTCAGGCTTTCACAGAGTGCAAACGGATTAAGCAATGGCTGTGACTCATCCAGATGGCTGACACTGACCAAAATTCTACAAAATGCTGTACATAATTTCAACGTAAATCATGAGTTCTTATTAGTTAGCAATAAAAATGTTATAAACAAATAGTGGAAACAATACGTACAAATCTTGAAAGATTCAAAACTCTGAAACCAAGTATTAATAGAAAAAGCCCCTCCCCCAAAAAGAAAGAAAAAGCCCAGTGTTGTTTCCTTTCCTCTTTCTTTTTCTCACTTCTTATTTCTCTTTCTCTTGTCCTGCCTCTTCTCTTTCTTCTCTTCTTCCTCTTCTTTCATTTTTCTCTTCCTTTTTCTTGTCTTTTTCCTCTTTCTTTTATTTCTCTTCTCTTTGTTACTTTCTTTCTTCCCTTTTCTTTTCTTATGATGGGAATAAAAACCAGGGTTTCATGGATGTGAACCAAATCTTTTATGACTGAAAGACATTTCCAGATCTGCATTGCAACTTTTTGAAAAGTCTCACATTTGAAAACACTTACGCCTTTCCACTTGCTCTTTTATGCTACCCTGCATCATTGTAATTACTACCTTTGTAGATTAATTGGGCAAATTAAATATATTATTTTTATAGGCATTAATAGTTTTGTTGTTTCACATTAATAATTTTCTCCAAAAAATTATTATCAACCTATATTGTACTCCATAATAACTCCACGTAATGTGCCTGTGGCTATTTTTCACGTTCCCCCCAGATTTCTTTTCTTTCCAACGCCATCTGTTTTCGCATCAGACAGGTATTTCTCTTGTGAATTTAAGAGTTCTAGTCAGCATGTTATGGAACAGATTCAATAACAGAAGAATTTCCAGATTTTCAACTTTTAAACACATTCTTAGAATATCTTTTCTGAAGAAAAGTAATTCTTGGAGCATATGCTGGCTGTGAATTTTAATTCTAATCAAAAGAACAGATAAGAAAAAAATGAGATAGCTAACTTTTACCATGAATAAATTATTTTCCTCAAACTGAAAATCAAAACAATAGGTTGCTTTAATGTTGTGGTACTGCATTTATTTTCTAGGAATTTCATAAATTACTATAGACTGGGTACCTACAACAACAGAAATTGATTTTTCTCTCTGTTCTGGAGGCTAGAAGTCCAAGAGGCAAGTGTCACTTGGGTGAACTTGTGGGGCACTTCTCTTTTGGGCTTGTGTTTGGTTATCTTCTCCCTATGTCTCTAACTGGCTGGCGCTCAGTCTGTGTTCTAACTGATCTCTTCTTCTCAAGACATTTCTCGTACTGGATTAGGTCCCATCCTAGTGATGTCATTTTAGCCTAATTACCTCTTCATGGGTCTTGTCTAACAATAGGCTTACATTCTGAGGTACCAGGGGGTAGCACTGTAATATATGGATTTGGGGAAGACACAGTTCAGCCCATAATTACTTAGCAACCAGTTAAAAAGGCAGATTCTTACATATGAGAAGCTCTACGCTGTACTACTTGGTATGTTACAGTGTTTTCAATTTTAAACAAGGGATTTCTGCTTCCAGAAAGATGACATAAATGTACTTTTCCCTACTCTTTCCACTAAATGCAGAAGGAAATCATGGAGCTCAATTACAAAACACATGGCAGAGCATTAACTACTGTGTGATCATGGTGAGCCATGCCAGGCTCAATTACAAAACAAACAGGAAAGCTTTGAAAAATGCAAAAAAGAAGATGGATCACTTTGAAACTCCAGAACATAATCCATGTGAATACATTCTGTGGATTTACATTTTTGTTCTTAAACACCGGGACCTCCTTATGTGTTGGTCTTAGAAGAGGCCCAGTGGATGCCTGGACACATGGGTGATACAAAACCTTATACATATAACTCCATGCTTTTTTCCCATATGATGAATTGTGTTTGCAAATTAGGCACAATAAGAGAATGCAACAATAGCCAATGATAAACTACAACAACTACAATGACATGCCATGATGAAAGTTATAGGATTCTCTTAAAATCTCTTACTGTGTTTTCCCATTTTCACTAAAAAGAAGCATTTTACAGCTTCTCTTTGAGTTCTATGAACTGACAGCATCATTGCTTTTGTGACTATTAAATAAAATAAGAATAACTTGGATTCCAGCATGTGATCTTGTCACAGTAGACCTGAAAATCCAATGACCACCGGGTGCCTAATGGATAGGTAGTGAACACATACTGTGAGGATACACTGAAGAAAAGGAGTAGCTCACATCCTAAGCTGCCACTGTGCATGATTTCATCATCCTGCTCAGAATAGCATGCAACTTAAAACTTATCCAAAACTGGGTATCTATTTGTGGTCCCAGCTACTCAGGGAATCAAGACCAGAGCATCCCCTACAGTATAGGAGTTCATGGTCAGCCTGAGCAACATGGCTAAAACCTTTCAGCCTGTCTCTTTAAAAAATAGTTGCTTGAGCCCAGCAGTTTGGGGCCAACTAGAGCCAAAATAATATCTTATCTCAAAACTTACAGACTAAAAGAAAAATAAAATGAAAAGAAAAATGAAGAAAGAAGAGAGGGAGAAAAAGAGTGTAGTGGTTCATGCAATGTGTCAACTTGGCTGAATGACTCAGCGGTCCAGTTCCCTGTTGGTGGGAGCCTCGCCCTGGGTACAATTGGTTCTTCCCTGGAGCTTGACCAGGGCCTGCCTCCGATATGGTTGGCTCCTCCCTAAGAGCGGGATCAAGGGCGCATCCTGGGGTATGATTGGTTCCACCCTAGGGAACAATGGGCCCACGCCCTCTGCACACTTTCTCATCTGACTCTGTGGCTGACTATTTTAAGCCAATCTTATAATTCCTTATAGATTGTATATTTTGCATTAATACCCGTTCCTTATATCTATTCTGTTCCTCTAAGTAAAACCCTGACCAGTACAGAATATGGTACCAGGAATGTCCCTAGAGAAACAGAATATAATGACAGGATTTTTAAATAGCTTTAAGAGTTCCTGGGACTGGGGAGATAGCTCAGTAAAATAAGCACTTACCTGGCAAATGCAAGGACCTGAGTTCAGTACCCGGTCCTGCAAAAATAAATAAATAAATAAATAAATAAATAAATAAATAAATAAATAAAGTAAGTTAAAAAAAAAAAAAAGAGTTCCTGGAGTTGGTTCCAAGATTGGAAGAGACCTAAAGACACCCTGGTCTCTTCTGGAGTGTATTAGAAGTCCCTGGCATGAGCTGTTTGAAACAATAAGCTGCATTGATCCATATGATTATCCTGATTCACTAGTTGTGAAATGTCAGGAATTTAATGATTCCATGCATACAGCTTTTCAAAATCTTTGGTCCAATGGGGAATATAATGATGTCAGATGGGTTGATCATAGCCGCAATAGACAAACTTTTATAAAAGCCAGGAGCTCACAAATTCAATAGCCCGCCTTGAGACCCAGATAAAAAATTTAAAAGTTTCTAAGTATGTCCTGACAGACAATCTCCTCTCTTTTAGCCATAAGGCTGAGGTTGTGGAGACCCAAACACAGTCCCTTATAATTCGATTGGCTGAACTGCAATGTAAATTAACTGCTCAGCCTCGAAGGGTATCTGACACAAAAGTGAGGGCACTGATTGGGAAAGAATGGGATCCCATAAATTGGAATGGGGATGTGTGGGAGCATCCTGAGGAGGCTGATGATGCTGAGTCTATAGATGCTAATGAAATTATTTGCCTGAGGAGGAGAATTCCCTGCCCACTGTGGCAGAGGAATCATTGCCTTCATCCTCTGCAGTACTAGTGTCTCCTAATACATCTGGAGACACCAGTCCTGTGTGGAACAAGTAGGATAATGCTGTGACTCCTCAGGACCCAACATCAGCACCCATTTTTGCCTCTAGGCCCATAACCACACTTCAATCACAGATGTCACCTAAGGGTGAGATACATAATGTGATCCATGAACACCCGTTATTCTGTCAAAGACCTTCTTGAGTTTTCTAACTCTTACAAGCAGAGGCTTAATGAGCAGGCATGGGAATGGATTTTACCAGTATGGGATAAGGATGGCAAAAACATACACCTGGATCAGGCTGAGTTTGTTGTTATGGGCCCATTAAGTAGGGATTCTGAATTCAATGTTGCAACTCGTAGAGTACAGAGCTGTTAACAGTCTATTTGGTTGTTTGACAGAAGTATGGCTCAAAAGGTGGCTCGCTGTGAATGAGTTAGAGATGCCTGATTTTCCATGGTTTACTATTGATGAAGGGATTCAGAGGCTTAGGGAAATGGGGATGTCGGAATGGATTTGTCGTTTTAAGGATAATCCTGTATACTGGGATAATCCTGAAGCCACACCCTTTACTAATACCTTGAAAAACAGGTTTATGAGAGGAGTACTAGCATCCCTGAAGAGCCTTGTCATTGCCCTTATTTGCATGCCAGATCTTACAGTGGGGACTGCAGTGACTAATTAGGAAATTTAAGGGCAATGGGCTTGATTGGAACCTGGAATGCCAGGGGTCAAGTGGCAGCACTTAATCGCCACAGACAGCAGAAGCAAAACAGTGACCAGAATAAGCTGACACGCATAGACCTATGGCGTTGGCTGATTAGTCACGGTGTTCCCAAAAGTGAAATAGATGGGAAGCCTACAAAATTTTTGCTAGATTTATATAAACGGAAGAATGATAGGGCAAAAGAACAGAGACCTACTTGGAATCATGGTAATAGGCAATCACAGTCTCTCAACCAGTTCTCAGATTTGGCCAGTTTACAGACCCAGAACCCCTTGAATGATGGGGAGGCCAGGTCTACTGGGGAAGGATCCTAATGCCCCCAGAATTTGTAGAGTCAGTCTTCCCCCCATCCTTCCCCAGAGGGACCTAAGGCCTTTTGCCCGAGTGACTGTACACTGGGGAAAGGGAATGATCAGACATTTAGGGGACTATTGGACACTGGTTCTGAACTAACATTGATTCCAGGGGATCCAAAACACCATAGTGGCCCTCCAATAAGAGTAGGGGCCTATGGAGGGCAGGTAATCAATGGAATTTTAGCAAAGGTCCGACTCACAGTAGGTCCAATAGGTCCTCGAATCCATCCTGTAGTTACATCCCCTGTTCCAGAATGTATGATCGGGATAGACATACTTAGTACTTGGCAGAATCTTTACATTGGTTCCCTAACCTGTCATGTTAGGGCTATTATGGTTGCAAAGGCCAAGTGGAAGCCACTAGAATTGCCCTTGCTGGGTAAAATAGTGAATCAAAAGCAGTATCACATTCCTGGAGGAATTTCAGAGATTAGTGCTACCATCAAGGACCTGAAGGAGGCAGGGGTGGTGGTTCCCACCGCCTCTCCATTTAATTCTCCCATTTGGCCTGTGCAGAAGACAGATGGGTGTTGGAGAATAATGGTAGATTATCGTAAATTGAATCAAGTGGTGACTCCAATTGCAGCTGCAGTACCTGATGTGGTCTCTTTGCTTGAGCAGATTAACACATCTCCAGGTACTTGGTATGCAGCTGTTGATTTGGCAAATGCCTTCTTCTCCGTACCTATCCATAAGGACCATCAGAAGCAATTTGCTTTCAGTTGGCAAGGCCAGCAATATACCTTCACTGTCTTGCCACCAGGATATATTAACTCTCCTATCCTCTGCCACAACTTAGTTCGTAGGGATCCTGATGTTTTTTCTTTTCCTCAGAATATCACACTGGTCCATTACATTGATGATGTTATGCTTATTGGGCCTACTGAGCAGGAGGTGCAACCACTTTGGATTTGTTAGTACAGCATTTGAGGGCCAGAGGATGGGAGATAAACCCCTCAAAAATTCAAGGTCCCAGCTGGGTGTGGTGGCTCACACCTGTAATCCCAGCACTCGGGAGGCTGAGGCAGGAGGATTGGTATGAGCTCAAGACCAGCCTGGACTACAAAAGTGAGCTCAAGGCCAGCCTCAACTGCATAGCGAAACCCTGTCTCAAAAAGACAAAAAAAAAAAAAAAAAAATTCAAAGTCCTTCTACCTCAGTGAAGTTTCTAGGAGTCTAGTGGTGAGGAGCATGTAGAGATATTCCTTCTAAGGTGAAGGACAAATTGTTGCATCTGGCTTCCCCTATGACCAAAAAGGAGGCACAGTGCATAGTAGGCCTATTTTGATTTTGGAGACAATATATTCCTTATTTGGGTGTCTTAGTCCGATCCATTTACCGAGTGACTCAGAAAGCTGGTAATTTTGAATGGGACTCAGAACAGGAAAAAGCCCTGCAACAGGCTGTACTCTGCCTCTGGGACCATATGACCCAGAAGATTCCATGGTATTTAAAGTATCAGTAGTAGACAAGGATGCTATTTGGAGTCTCTGGCAAACCCCCATAGGTGAATTGCCGCGGATGCCTTTAGGATTTTGGAGCAAGGCTCTGCCATCATCTGCAGACAATTACTCTCCTTTTGAGAAACAGCTTTTGGCCTGTTACTGGGCATTGGTGGATACTGAACACTTGACTATGGGACACCAGGTCACCATGAGACCTGAGTTGCCTATCATGGCCTGGGTATTATCTGATCCATCAAGTCATAAAGTTGGACCTGCCCAGCAATACTCTGTCATTAAATGGAAGTGGTACATTCGTGATAGAGCTACAGCAGGTCCAGAGAGAACAAGTAAATTACATGAGGAAGTCTCCCAGATAACTATGGCTTCTATGCCTGCTGTACTGCCTTCTGTTTCCCAGCATGCACCTATGGCATTGTGGGATGTGCCATATAATCAGCTATTGGAAGAAGAAAAGATTAGGGCCTGGTTTATAGGTGGCTCTCCATGCTAAGCAGGCACCATCTGCAAGTGGACAGCTGCAGCTTTACAGCCCATGTCTGGGACGTCATTAAAGGACAGTGGTGAAGGGAGATCATCACAGTGGGCAGAACTTCAGGCAGCGCACTTGGCAGTGCATTTTGCTTGGAGAAAGAAATAGCCAGATGTGCGACTATATAATGACTCATGGGCTGTAGCCAATGGTTTGGCTGGATGATCAGGAACCTGGAAGGAACATGATTGGAAAATTAGTGACAAGGATATTTGGAGAAGAGGTATGTGGATAGACCTCTCCATATGGGCAGAGGATGTAAAAATATTTGTTTTCCATGTTAATGCTCACCAAAAGGTGACATCAGCAGAAGAGACTTTAACAACCAAGTAGATAAGATGACTCATTCTGTGGATAGTGGCCAAGCTCCTTCTTCAGCTACCCCTGTTATTGCCCAATGGGCCCATGAACAGAGTGGCCATGGTGGCAGGGGTAGAGGCTATGCATGGGCTCAGCAACATGGACTCCCACTCACCAAGGCTGACTCGGCTACAGCCACTGCTGAATGTCCAATATGCCAGGAGCAGAAACCAATACTGAGTCCCCGATATGGCAGCATTCCTCAGGGTGATCAGCCTGCAACCTGGTGGCAAGTTGATTATATTGGACCACTTCCATCATAGAAGGGACGGCGCTTTGTCCTCACTGGTACAGACACATATACTGGATATGGGTTTGCCTTTGCTGCACGTAATGCTTCTGCCAAAACTACCATTCGTGGACTTACAGAATGCCTTATCCATCTCCATGGAATTCTACACAGTATAGCTTCTGACCAGGGAACACATTTTACAGCCAAAGTAGTGAAGCAGTGGGCTCATGTTCATGGAATTCATTGGTCTTATCATATTCTTTACCATTCAGAAGAGGCTGTATTGATAGAAAGGTATACTAGTCTTTTGAAGAAAGATGCCAGCTAAGTGTTAATAGTTTGCAGGGCTGGTGCAAGGTACTTCAAAAAGCTGTATATACTTTGAATCAGCGCCCTCTGTATGGTACTGTGTCTCCCATAGCCAGGGTTCATGCATCCAGAAATCAAGGGGTGGGAGTAGGAATGGTACCACTCACCATTACACCTAGTGATCCATTAGCAAAATTCTTGCTTCCTGAACCCACAACCTTATGTTCTGCTGGACTAGAAGTCCTAGTCCCAGAAGGGGGAAGGCTTGTACTGGGAAGCACAGCAATGATACCATTGAACTGGAAGCTAAGATTTCCCCCTGGTTACTTTGGACTCCTTATGCCTCTGAGGAAACAAGATAAAAAAGGAATCACAGTGTTGTCAGGGGTGATTGACCCAGACTATCCAGGGGAAATTGGAATACTACTGCACAATGG
>PVJA010021431.1:6536-35684 GCA_004027025.1 Myocastor coypus | reverse complement strand
AAAAAAAAAAAAAAAAAAAAAAAAAAAAAAAAAAAAAAAAAAAAAAAAAAAAAAAAAAAAAAAAAAAAAAAAAAAAAAAAAAAAAAAAAAAAAAAAAAAAAAAAAAAAAAAAAAAAAAAAAAAAAAAGAAATAGATTAGGAGGAGAACATGAAATTACAGGTGGGGCACTGAGATCTTGAGTTTTTTCCTCCCAATAAGATGGAATGCTATGGAAAGATGGAGTGAAGTTATGACCTCACACATTTCTTTTTGTCTGAACCATAAGATTTATTTTTATATTATTAAACAATATACAAAGATATTAACAAGAAATACAGGAGAGAAACTACAATGATTTCCTTTACACAAAATAACATTTTAAAAATCAAATTAACAGTTAATAACTTTGAGCAACCCAAGACCAAAGCTGTACCCAGAGAGCACTTAGTCTTCATGACACAGAGGGTTGATTGGAGTGAACGCTTCTCTCCCCTACACATCAGGGGAGACTCACTCTGCCTGATAGTCCCAACCTACTGCTCACCAAAGCATGTGCCCGGCTCAAAGAGTAAATACACACAAAGTTCTAGGCACAAATCAACCACACTGGATTGTTAATCATGGACAGCCAACCAGCACCAAGGCTAACTTGGTCTTTCAAATGCTTTATGAAAAACAGCTGTCAAACTTTCTTGGGCAGAGCCCACAAAATCCATAAACCTAAAGGCGCCAAACCTTACTTGGCAGACAGAAGGCAGGGAGGCGTCAGAAGCTGTGCTTGGCCCAGACATCCTTGCAGGCAACAAGGCAAGGAGTGGGCCCAGCTCACATCCTGCTGCTCTGCACGCACCTCACAATATCTGGCAGCATGCTGAACACCTTCACATCAGGTCTGTTCCTGATCTCCTCCACGAGGGCCAGTGGTTTCCCTTTGGGGACTGGAATTGTTCCAAGGACCACAGTTCCTGGCGAGGACAGTGTCTGGCAAACAGCCTGGGTGAAGGGCTGGCTGAAGAGCTCCATCTTCCCAATCTCATCAATGACACATACTTTCTTCCTTGGGTCACTGCTAGAACATGCGTTCTTAAGGACAGGAAGAGCCAACTGCTCAAAAGAAGTCAGATCAACCACATACTGCCCAACTCTGCAGTCAAGCCTCCCCAGCTGAGGCTGTGACCTGACTCTGGACAGTGGCCCCTGAGCACCAGACAAGGTGATCACATCAAATTCTGTCCCCATGCCTCCCAGTCTGACTTCTTTTGTATAAAATCCATCCACAGGCACCCCATAGGACTGCAGACGCTCACTGGCTTTCTGAATCAGGGTGGTCTTTCCAGTGCCTGGCAGCCCAGTGAGGAACATGTGCGACGCCATATGCAGGAGGGTCGCAGTCCCAACGGCCGCAGAATTGAGGTTCGTGTCTCAGTCCGCCCCGCCCCTGAGCCTCACACATTTTAAAGTATCATTCTTTTTGCTGTAGTAAGCATAGGTAGATATAAAGGAACAAAGGACACAAGTGAAGAGGCAAGCTAACACCTTTAGAAATTTTCTAAACAAAATAAAGAGATGAGCAATAGGTCTAGATATGCGCTCAAGGTAAAAGAAATTGGGTTTGATAGCAGATTACATGGGGAATAACAGAAGTTCCAAGATGATTCTGGGGCTTAGGCTGAGCGATGGAGCAGATATTTGCTGAAATGACAAAGACTGAGGGAGGCTCAGTTGTGGGAGGAAGTAAGAGTTTGTTTTGAGCCATTTTGAAAGTGATAAGCCCACAGGCTATGTACATCAAAATGTCAAATCAAGGTATCACATGGGAGTTTAGGGTTCTTATAAATCTTATGTAAAGGACATGAAATGGTAATACGGACTATTTTTAACACATGTTTAATGCTAAAATATAAAAACATTTATGAATTATGAACGTTTTCCTGTCAGACTGAAAAAAAAAATCAAGAGCACACTCTTCAACCACAGCTAAGTGAAAGCATTTTTGGAGGCAGCCAAACAGTACAGAGTACATGTCCTGAAAGATGTTGCCTTCAGGCCACTAACTTAAACAAGAACGGGGGTAGTGAGCATGGCACATTGCCCTCAACCTGCTTCTCACCCCTCAGATCCCAAGCTTGCCTTTGACAAGGGTACATGCTTTGATTGTACTTAATCTATGCTGTAGCAATCAGGTAGCAGAGCTGACATTTTGCTATGAAAGGAAAGGAGCCTGATAAATTCTCACCAAGATCAGAGTGCATTTCTTTATCTTTACTGGAGCCTGGTCAATGGTATATTACAAGACTTACTAGAATTTTTCTTTAAGAAGAGCCATGAATCTACTCAAATGGACAGACAGATCCCAATCCCTTATCACCCTAGAAGTGATAAGCTGGTTCTTAACAATAGTTTGGAATTATACAAGGTAGGATTGGGTGGTATTTTGGCAAAGGGATGAATTTGTACAATGGTCTACACATTGTTTATTCTTTCCCTAGCCACTGAAAAGGCCCAAAATATCAGTCTAGACTTCTTTTAAAAAAAAAAAAAAAATGTATAGCTGTCAGAGATGTAGCATACTTCACCTCAGTTGGGCCTCTGGGAAGAACCGTGGGATAGGCACACATCACAGTTCACTTGGATGGGGCTTAGCTGGGAGGAGCCAAACACCACAAGCAGACCCACACAAGGTCTAGCCAGTGATGTTCAAGTCCAATAAGTCTAGACCTGATGAGCTCAAAAATACAGCTGGGCCTAGTCAAGCCCAGACCTACACGAGCCTCCTTGAGGCACAGAGATGGCAACAGAGAGGGCAAAATCCTGTGACACACACAAAACAAGAATCTCTGACACAGAAAAGATAGCTCAAAATCAGACTCTTTACAGAAACTGCAATGATACAATTACTTACTATCAAACTCTCACAAAAAAGTATTACAAAAATCAAAATAAAGAGTTCTCTATGAAGTAGAAAATGACAAAAAGAAGGAGAAAAATGTAACCTCAGGCCCAGAGCCCATCCAGAACAAACCCAGAAGACATCAGCATAGAAGAAATTGGAAGTCACACACCTGAAATCTCTGAAATAATAGCAACTGAAGTAAAGAAACAACTGTAGAAGGATATAGAAGAAATAAAACCAGAAATAATTTCACAGGTAAAATAATAATAGTAACTACAATGAAAGAATTACTAAGTATTTCTAAAGAAGATACTGATAAAACAACAGACAAGGAAGAAAATGATGGAATCCTTGAAAGAGCAATATAAGAAAGAAATAGAATGCATGAAGCAGATTCAAAGAAATATACAAGATATTAAAACCTCCATTAAAAGTTGGCAAAACTGTTTGAATGAAAGTGAAGGTAGACTTTCAGACCTTAAAGACACCATTGCAGATAATAAAAAGGTAAGGAAAGAGCTCTTAAAAACAACTAGGATCCAGGAATAATAATTCAATAACTGCAAGATGATGCAGATGAAAAACGTAAGACTAATAGGCATCGATGAGAAAAAAGGAGGCAGCACAAGTGACATAAAAAGAATATGGGCACAAGCCAGGCGTGGTGGCGCATGCCTATAATCCCAGCACTTGGGAGGCTGAGGCAGGAGGATCAGTGGGAGTTCGAGACCAGCCTGGGCTACAAAAGTGAGCTCAAGGCCAGCCTCAACTGCATAATGAGACCCTGTCTCAAAAAAGACAAAAAAAAAAAAAGAATATGGGCACAGGTAACATCACAAAGCTTCCCAAGTATGGGAAACAATCTGGCATTCAGGTAACCAAGGAAAATAATATCAACCCAATTAAAACTACCCCAGACATATAATAATCAAGAAACTTAGCATAAAAACAACATTCTAAAAGCCACTAGAGAAAAAAAAAAGATCACATTTAAAGGAAAATCCATCAGAATAACAGCAGATTTCTCCATACAAACCATCAAGTCAAGAAGAATATAGAGCAAAGCACTTCAAGTTCTACAAGAAAACAAATTCCAAACCAGACTGATATACCGTGAAAAACTCAAGTTTAATCAAGATGTGAAACACTTCGATGACAAAAAAATAACTAAAGAAATTCATAACAACCAAAACAACTCCAGCCAGAGTACTAAAAGATATTCTAAAAAGGGATCAAAAATGCCCACAGGGCCTGGCGGGATGGCTCAGTGGTTTAAAGCACCTGCTTGGGAAAGCTTGGGCGGCTTCAGGGACCTCAGTTCGATCCCTGGCACCACATGCTGCGCCAGCCCTGCCCTCGGGGCAGGCTGAGCCGGCCATAAAAATGAGTGAATAAACAAACAAAGGTTCTGAAACAAGAAAAAATAAATAAAATGCCCACAATTCCAAGAAGTACAACAGAAATAAAACAAACACAGCGAACTATTAAATACAGGAGAAAGATAGAGAACCAACAGCAGGAAAATAATATGGCAAACATAAGTCAATACACATCAGTTATGACCACCAATGTAAATGGACTCAATTCACCAATTAAAAGAACTAAACTGGGGCCTGGCGGGATGTCTCAATGGTCTAAAGTGCCTGCGTGGGAAAGCTTGGGCAGCTTCAAGGACCGCGGTTCAATCCCTGGCACCACATGCTGTGCCACCCTGCCCTTAGGGTGGGCTGAGCCGGCCGTAAAAATGAGTGAATAAACAAATAAAGGTTCTGAAACAAGAAAAAAAAAAGAACTAAACTGGCAGAGTACATTAAGAAACAAAATCAAACAATATGCTGTGTACAAGGAACACATAGGCTAAACGTCAAAGGATGGAAAACAATACTACATGCTTCAGGACCTCAGAAAAAAGCAGGGGTAGCTATTCTGTTCAAATACAATCTGAACTTCAAACCAGAAATAATCAAATATTATAAAGAAGTTACATACTGGTTAGGGGAAAAATTCAAGAAGTGACAACTGGGAGCACCGTTTACATAAAACAAATTTTAAAGGGCATGAAAAATCTAGTAACAAATATCACAGTCTTAATAGGGCACGTTAATACCCTCCGTATTTCAAAAAGATAGATAAAGCAGACAAGAAAATTAGCAAAGAAGTAGCAGAATTAAACCAAACCTTTAAATAAATGGACTTAGTGGACACATACAATATTCTACCCAACAAGATCTGAATACACATTTTTAATCAACTGCACATGGGACATTTTCTAAAATAGAACATGTACTAGTCCTCAGATCATGCTTAAGTATATGCAAGAAAACAGAAATTATCCCACGCATATTATATGACTACAGTGCAATGAAACTGGAAATTATTGATAAAAGAAACCACAAAAACCCATAAACATATGGAAATTAAATAACACCCCCCTTGGCAACCAATGGGTTACAGATGAAATTAAACAAGAAATGAAGCAATATCTACAATACAGCAAAAATTCAAACACTATTTACCAGAATTTCTGGGATGCAATGAAAGGAATTCTCAGAGGGAAATTTATAACTATGTACGCACACATTAGGAAAACACAGGAAAAACAAATAAATATGCTAATGGTGCACCTCATGCTTCAAGAAAAAGCAGAGAAAACCAAGCCCAAAGCCCAAAGATGGGAGGAAATTATAAAGATTAGAAATTAATTCAGTGAAGACTAAGAAAATAATACAAATAATTAATGAATCCAAAAGCTGCTTCTTTGAAAAATTAAATAAAATTGATAAACCCCTAGCCAGCCTCCTCAAAAAGCGGAAAGAAAAAACTCAAATTCAAGCAATAAAGGATGAAAAGGGAGAAATTACTGTAGATCCTGTGGAAATTCAGAAGATCATCAATAGCTATTTTGAAAATCTTTGTTCTCACAGGATCAAAGGCACAGAAGAAACAGACAGATTCCTAGACAGATGCAAACTGCCAAACTAAATCAAGAAGATGTAAGAATTCTCAATAATGCAATATCAGCCAATGAAATTGAAACTGTAATAATAATAATAAAAACTTTAGCAACAAATAAAAACCCAGGCCTTGATGAGTTCACAGCTGAATTCTGTAAGAAATTTAGAGAAGATTTAATTCCAATACTCCTCAAACTCTTCAGTGAAATTAAAAAGGAAGCAATACTCCCAAAATCATCCTGGAGGCAAGTATCATACTGATATCAAAACTGGAGAAAGATCCAACCAAAGAAGAGAATTACAGGTCAACCTCCCTCATGAACATAGATACAAAAATGCTCAATAAAATGTTAGCAAATAGAATACAGCAAATCATGAAGATTATACACTATGACCAGGTAGGATTCACTGCAGGGATACAAGGATGGCTCAACATACACAAATCTATAAATGTAATATACTATGCCAACAGAGCCAAAACCAGAAACCATAAGATCATCTCAATAGATGTTAATGATGCAAAATAGTAGATGCAAAAGGCTTTTAACAAAGTACAACACTCATTCATGAAGTCCTACAGAAAACTGCAACAGATGGCCTATACCTCAACCTGATAAAAGTCATCCGTGACAAATCAATAGCCAACATAATTCTACTTGGAGAAAATCTGAAAGCTTTTACTCTCAAATCAGGTACAAGACAAAACTGTCTTCTATCAGCACTCCTATTCAATATAGTTCTGCAATCATTAACTAGAGGATGAGACAAATAAAAGGAAGAATAGGCAAAGAAGAGGTTAAACTATCATTATTTGCAGGTAACATGATACTCTACTTGGAAGACCCAAAGCACTCTACCAAGAAGCTCCCAGAATTAATAAGTAAATTCAGTAGTGTAGCAGTATATAAAGTTAACACCCATAAATCAATAACATTCCTCTACACAGATAACAAACTCACTGAGAGAGAAATTAGAGAAACAATACACTTCATAATGACATCCAAAGGTTGGCATGTGCCTCATTCTCTTGGGAGCCACCCGTAGCCCATTAGCCTGAGCACCCTGAAGTCTGAGAAAGAGCCCAGCACAGACTCCAGCACAGGCCCTGGCAGCCAAAGGAGCAGCTCCAGAGGAAGAGAATGAAAAAGGAAAACAGATCCTTTCTTCAGCTGATGGCATAATTGCCTTTAGATGTTCATGTTTCTGGAAGAACCTTAAATGTCCAGGGACTTTCACACCCCGCTGCTCACAATATTCAGTCCTCTTATGATCACTTTAGAACTAGGATTGCCAGGTACTGCCTCACTTTATGGTACTGCTCATGAAAGCCAAGTTGGTGATGCACTGTGGAAGACTCACAGCACAACTTTACTCATAGGATGTGTCCACTAAATCTCATCTGAACTTCCATAGCCATAAAATATTCCTGACATAAAGAACCAATATTGTGAAAATGTCCAGACTTCCAAAATTGTTACAAAGATTTAATGCAATCCCTCTCAAAATACCATTAAAATACCTCACAGATCTAGAGAAAACATTCATAAAATTTATTTGGAACCAGAAAAGACCCATAGTAGCAAAGGCAATCTTGAGCAACAAAGGCAAGGCAAGAGGCATTACAACCCCTTGCTTTAAATTATATTACAAAACTACTATAATAAAATCAGCATGGCACTGGCAAAAAAAAAGAAAAAAAAAAAAACCAGACCCAAGGATCAATGGAACAAATCAGAAGAAGTAAATACAATTACAAACATGCTTAGCTATCTTATCTTTGATAAAGTGGCCTAACATGTTCACTGAAAGACAGATAGCCTCTTTAATAAAAGATGCTGGAAAAACTGGCTCTCCACATGCCAAAACTAAAACTAGACCCAGGTCTGTCACCATGCACTAAACTAAAGTCAAAATGGATCAAAGCCTCACTCCTGGAGCAGGGGGGAGATCTAAACATTAAAATGGAAACACTAAATCTTCTGGAAGAGAACATGAGTGGATATCTTGGAAACACAGAAGTAGGCAGACTGTTCATGAACAAAAACCAAACTCACAGGAAATACTCCAAAGAACCAACAACTGGGATTTCATCTGATAGAGAAGTTTCTGCATGTCAGAAAAAAATCACCAACACTGAAAAGATGACCCACAAACTGGAGAAAAAAATCATAACCAGCAATCATTCAAACAAAGGACTTCTTTCTAAATTATATAAAGAACTAAAAAAAATCAGCCCCCAAAATTTAAAGACCCAATCCAAAAATAAGCATCTGAGATGAATATACACTTCTCAGAGAAACAAATACAAATGGCAAATAAATACATGAAAACAAGTGTTCTATAGCACTGGCCATTTGAGAAATACAAATTAAGACAACACTGAGATGCCAGCTCAACCCAAAAAGAATGGCTTATATTATAAAGAAATCAACTCATAACAAATGCTGGAGAGGCTATAGGGAAAAAAGAACCCTTCTCCACTGCTAGTGGCAAGTAGACTGGTACAACCACTAAGGAAATCAGTGTGGAGATTCCTCAAAAAATTAGGGCTGGAAATCCCATTCAATCCAGCTGTCCTCCTCCTTCTGGGTATTTTCCCAAAAGAAATGAAAACTGTATCATAGTGATATATGTGCATCCATATTTATAGCACCACAATTTGTCATAGCCAAATATTGGAAACAACCAAAATGCCTATTGACAGGTCAGAATTCAAAGTTTCCCAGGTACCCTGCCCCCAAATTCTCTCCCCTTTGACTCCATGCGGAGCCAAACCCAAAACCACAGAGCAGGTCCACCTGACTTTGATCTGGGCAAGCAACCATGAAACTCTCTTTTTTAACATTAAAAGTGCCCCACAGACCAGGTAACCCTGACAAGATTAGCTCTTCCCCAGCTGTGCCAGCTCAAGATCACCTTCCCTAAGACATCCTATAATGACTCCCGTTCCCCCTTTATTTGCTGCTATCTTGGTGTGCTAGACAGCCAGCCTGCTTGATGCCCCCAGTAAATCTACTCATGTCAAAATGCCTGGTCTGGTTGATTGTGTGGGTTCATACCTAACACCCATCACTTGAAGAATGGATGAAAAAGATGTGGTATTTTTAATACAGTGACAACTATAAAGAAAGACACCCTTGAAGGCTTTATAAGTGAGTTCAACTAGAGGCTATGCTCATAAGTGAAATAAGTCAGACCTGCAATGTGTAAATACAGTACTACCTCACTAGTGTAAGAATCTGAAAGAACAAAGAAAACCTGAAAAGTATAATGCATATAGTAAAATGGAAAGAAACTGAACTTAAGGATTAAACAACAAAGACTAGAAAAAAAAAAAAATAGGAAAAGAGAAGGGGAAAAACATGCAAGTATATATATACTGGATAGCTGAAATGACTGTACTAATAATTTCCATCAGCTTTTTTTTTAAAATGGCAGTTAATGTTTCGAATTTTCACCTTGACTAACGTAGTATCCTGATATCTGTGATCTGAGCAACTATATTGAGGACAGCAATGTGTAATACAAAACCCATGTTTGAATACCTCTCCCCTTGGTCTTCTAACTGCATACTATTTCTAATGTCTTACCAATGATTATACTCTATAAAATAAATTTTTAAAAGACAAGGAAAAAAATTAAGATTTTGTGAAAGCAAGCATTAATGTTCCATTATTTGTCCAATCTTGCATAACTATGTTAATCTGAGCAATAGATTTGATGATAAAAATAGATAACAGAACAACCATTGCTGCCTAGCTATTCCTGTTTTGAAAATCTGTTACATATGTATTATTGCATGTTACCTTGTTTTTGTCTTTTTATATTTGTTTTTGCTTCTGTTTTTACTCTTCAAAATACAGAAAAATTGAATGAAAAAAGAAATGTAGCAGAATTATCAAAAGCATATATTAGCAGGGCTGGTCAGATAGGTCAGTGGACTAAAGCACCTGGTTAGGCAGAGCACAGTGGCCAGGGTTGATCCCCTGTGTGCTGTGCTGACCCCACCCGGCGGCACCCTGAGACGGCAATTGCAACTGGGCCTTGTGGCATGTGTTTGTAATCCCACCGCTTGGGAAGCTGAAAATAGGAGAATCACTGAGTCAGAATATGTATAGTGAGACCCTGTAGACCCTGTCCTAAATTTATTTTTTAACAAGTGTATATTGGCAGCAACACAAGTAAGACAACACATTAGTTTCAGTTTTGCCTCTGAAAGTGTAAAACTCAGAAGCTTTTCATCTGAAACTGGAATTTAGTCTGCCTTGCTCAGCCTGTAACTCCAACACCTTCTAAATAAATACTTGCATATAGTAAGTGTACAGTAAAATGTCAGCAAAGGAATGAATCTGTCAACATAAAAAACTAAAACCCATGAGCACCATCTTGTGGAAGGCCTCACTATGACAACAGCCCAGTTCCAGTCACCAGACCTAGAATGGACTTAAAACTTCTGTGACAGGGCCTAAGGGTGGCCTAGAAAACTTTTCCTGAAGCTATGTTTGCATAGCAAGTCCATTTTTAGCTTAGCTTAAGGTGAGGTCAACAAAGATTATAGGAAACCACAAAAATTCCCCAGCCCAGCCCGTAGCCCCACAGTGCAAATGAGAGACCCAGATCTTGGTAGTCTTTAACCAGTTCCCCACGCCCATTCCCTGCAAAATGTGCTATAACCTACTCTTGGACTCTTCCTTTCTGCTTCAAAAGACCCTTAGGATGTGGTCCAAAGACTTTCCCTACGTCATAGCGTCTCTGATGCCGCTCCCTGTGATTTGACCTTGGCCTCCCTGTTTTTTTTTTTTTTTTTTTTTTGGGGGGGGGGGTAGTCATCTGGTCAGCTTCCACTTGCAACCTTGCTCCCCACTCTACCTGAAATATTCTCCAGCTCCAGCAGGCCCAGTCACAGTAGCTAGAGTTCATGACCCCAGGTCACGCTGCTGCAGGTGGATTCTGTCCCTCTTAGCAGTTCCTTGCCTTCTGCAGGCAAAGGGTGCTTAGAGTTCTCTGAGGCAGCTCAAGTGAGTCCACTCTGGACGCTCTGGGACTCTAGAATTCAGGAACTGGCAGTCTGACTTGTAAAGTCCTCATTCTAGGAACTGCAGCTTTCACCTGGATCAGGGAGCCCCCTATGCAAAGAATGAAACTTCCTAGCCAGCCGCAGAGGCTTGCCCCAAACTTTGGCTCTAGTTTTGAGACGTTTGAAGCAGAAGCTTAGACCTCAGCAGCACGCTGAGGAAGGGGATACGGGCGGGACCCGGTGAGCAGCGCCGTCTGCGACAGGTCGAGGACAGGTGCGGGGCGGGCACGGCCGCCGCGCAGGCGCAGAGCCCGGTGGGGGTCGCTCTCTGCCTCTCTCGCTCTCCCGCGCGGGTCTCCAGGAGTAGGACGCTTAGGGTTGGCAGGTCCGTGCAATCAAGATACCTCAGGACCACGAACTTTTTTGTTTCCCTTTCCTTTCTCTGACTCTGCTGCCTTGATCTTTCTGTTCCTGACTGGTCTTGCATCCTTTGTGACAGACTGCAGACGGTAAGTTAATGTACTTGTACAAGAAGAGGAGGAGCCTTGGCCCTGAGTTTAAAGGAAAAGTGTGGATGAGCTGTGGGTGCTTTCTTCCCTGTAGTCTGAGGGAACAATTTCCCAGATATGAAATTACACCCTCCTCGCAGACCTGCTTCTGTGGCCCGCAGCATCCCTAGCCAGCTTCCGGGACAGGTGAGCAAGGACCAGCAGGCCAGAAGTCACCCTCCCTCCAAGTTCAAGCCTGAATACATTTCAAATTCTTTTTTTTTTTTTTAAAGCCCTAGGAAATCAGGCCTTAACGGGTGTGCAGTGTCTGCTGATGCTGCCACACACTGCAGTCCTGGGCGGCTCAGCAGAACTTTCTGACCTCAGTGTGTGCCCTTGGCATGTGGACCCAGATCAGCGAGGAGAGGCTGGAAAAACTCAGAAGGAGGCCGTCAGCTCTGCCTCAGGAGGGGAGGCAGCTTCCTTCAGCCAAGAATCCTGCCAGAGAGTGCTTAAGGGTTTGTAAACAGCTGTGGAGGACAAAGACAACAGCAACAAGTTGCCTGCCTGTCTTTGGGAAGCAAGTGGAATTCCCAGGGGTCCTTTGCGTAAATGAAATCAGTTTTGCTTAGTATTGTTTTACAGTAACTGGAGATTGAACCCAAGGCCTAGATACTGAACTACATTCCAACCCCCTTTTTAATTTTCTTTCTTTCTTTCCCTTTCTTTCTTTTCTATAAAAAGACGTCACATAGGTGCCCATGTTGGTCTCAAATAAATGAGCCCTGGCCTCGACCTCCATAGTGCTGGCTCTTCTGGCCTCTTCATTCTCAGGTTGTACAAATCAAAATCTCTTAGTCTAGAAACTTCTGTTCATGTTCTTGCTATGAGCGCCCTCCATAGGAGTTACTACTAGTTAAATAATGGAGTTTGCTGTGCTTTGTATTTTTTTTTTTTTTTTTTTTTTTTTTTTTTTTTTTTTTTTTTTTTTTTTTTTTTTTTTTTTTTTTTTTTTTTTTTTTTTTTTTTTTTTTTTTTTTTTTTTTTTTTTTTTTTTTTTTTTTTTTTTTTTTTTTTTTTTTTTTTTTTTTTTTTTTTTTTTTTTTTTTTTTTTTTTTTTTGTCTTGGTTTGGTTATGTGTTTTGGTATTTCCCTCGTTTTTATGTGGGTTCTTATTTATTTATTTACTCATTTAGTGCAGGGTCTCATTACACTTATCTGACTTGTAGTGATCCTCCTGTTTTCAGCCTTCCAAGCACTGGGATTACCGACATGCACCACCACCGCAGTCTCAATCACCGCCTCAGTATGCCACAATGGTGGGGCCAGGATAGCATGCCAGGAACCCAACCCCTGTCCCTACATCTGCCTAAGTAGGTGCTTGCTTTCTTTCTTTCTCTCTCTCTCATTCTTTATTTATTTATTTTACATTTTAGGGAAAGGGGTGTCAGGGTCTCACTACTCGATTGGACTCATAGTGATCCACTTGTTTACAGCCTGCCAATAGCTAGAAATACAGGCACATGACACCATGCTCAGTCTCAATTGCTGTCTCAGGGTGCCCCTGGGGTGGGGCCTTTGGATCGAACCCCAACCCCCACCCCGCTTGCAGGTGCTTTAATCCACTGAGCTATCTGACTGGCCCAGGTTCTTTCAATTTTTGTTTTAGGATATGGACATAGTGACAAGCCTGTAATCCCTGCACTTCACAGGCTGAGGCAGGAAGACTGCTGAGAGTTCAAGGTTATCCTAGGCTATATAGTGAGTTCAAAACCAGCCAGACTATTACAGTTGTATGTAGATGTTCCCCTAAACCTATATGCTTATAGGTGATTTTGGGAGGAGGCTGGACCATGAGTGTGTGGCTATGGACTAAAGGTGTGTGAGTATGGATTAGGTTTAGCCTAGCTCTGGTGTGGGTCATTGGAAGCCCTACCTGGTGGGGCAGTACCAATCCATAGGCCTATAGCATAGATAGACTGTAAGGGGAAAACAAGAAAACAGGTGTAGTATGTGCTTCTTGCTGCTCGCCTCTTGCCATGGTGGCTTTTTTCTGCCTTCCCTGCCCCTGGCTGCTTTTCCTGTGCAATGCCTTTCTGCCCTGCTACCCTGCCATGGAGCCAGCTGAGTGTACAGACTGTGAGGTGCAATAAACCTTTCCTCTTTTAACTTGTGGGTGTCTGGTATTTTGTCCCAGAAACAAGGAAGGGGCTAAGACATAGACTCTGTCTCCGTACATAATGATTACATTCATCGTGGGAATATGGGTGGCACCATCCAAAGAGGCTGGTCTCCAAATTGAATGAAAGGGTAAAGAATCTGGAAGCTAGCTCTGCTGCACTCTCCACAGTTCCAAGCAGATGCATTTTTTGCTAGTGTTACTCATGAGCATCAGACTCCAGGTTCTTCAGGTGCAGACTTGCACCAGCAGCTCTCCAAGTGCCTGCTGGCCTTCCACTGAGGATATATCACTAGAAAATCTCACCCTCTCCTCCTTTCCCATCACCTCCCAACTATCCTCTCTCCTCCCACCACCGGCTTCCGGGACTCATTGCATAAACCAATCTAACTTATCTAATAAATGTTCAGATAGATAAATAGATAGATATAGATATAGATGATATAGATTCTATTGGTTCATTCATTCCTCCAGACAATGCGAATAAACCCTCTAAACTCTGAATTTGAAGCCAAGTCTCTGTGCTCTTTTATCCTGATGTCACAGCCTCTTAGGAAAAAGAGATGCCTTAGCATCTGCCCCTGTTCTCAGCTCCAAATCCATAGATAATTTTCAGTCCTGCTTTGGCATTTTTTCAGCTTTATACTGCTTCATAGTTTCAAGCCATGTTTTCAAGCTTGACTGTGTGTGTGTGTGTGTGTGTGTGTGTGTGTGTGTGTGTGTGTGTGTGTGTGTGTACTCACAGATGGCCAGGCAATTACTGCCCAAGAAGCTATACCTGACCATGTTCATGGACACACTATAAGGAAATACACAGTGAGAATTGCTCACTCAGCTCTATATTTCTGAACTCCTGAAGACAGGTGCAGCTCAGCAGCCCTAATTAAATCAGCATGTCCAGCCAGTTTTCCACAGGCCCTCCAGGATCCTCAGAGGCACTGGGAAGACAGCAAGGCACTTGGCCAAGAACCTACTAGTTCTCACACTCTATAGCTTCAGGGATGTAGACATTTCTTTCTTTAGAAAGTTCTCACTGCCACTGCCATAGATAATGATTTTACCATGGTTGTGTAATCTCCTTTGTCTTAGTAACTTTTCACTCATTGCTGGTACAAAATACCAACACCCAAAATTAAGGAAGGAAAGGTTTGTTTAGCTCACAGTCTGTGGAGATTTCAGTCTATACTCCACTGGCTCCAAGGCAAAGGGTAACTTCGTGGCGGCAGAAAACAACAAAGCACAGAGGAGGAGCAACAATTTCGGGTTGGAAGGGCTGCAAAGATCAAGCGCCTCCAAAGTGACACAGCTGCAAAGTAGGGCAACGGAAGAGCAGCACTTCCCCAAGGAAGCGGGCAGGGCAAACAGGGTAGAAGCCTTCCTCAAACTCCTTTATAGTCTTTTTGTGCTGAGCCACCCTGCCCTAGGGCAGAACCAATTGCACCCCAGGGGGGACCCTCTCCCCAAGCTTCCCAAGTTGACAGAATGTATCAACGGCCACACCAAGGTTGTCTATTTTCCTTCCCTTAGAATTCCTAACCCCTGTAAATTCCTGGCTAGCAACCCATCCTACCTGCGTTTCGGAGGACTCCAGTCTTCACATTAAGGATGTCTTCTAAGTAACATGGGCTGGAAGAAACCCACAGCAGCCATAGCAGAGAGTCCCTTAGCACTTGTCCCTCCCAGCCTGTAAGATAACTACCTGGGCATGTTCAGGTCATAAAAGACCCACTTCCTCCATGATTCTGTTCCTTGCTGATCTCTAGCTGTAATCTAGAATGATCCCTGTCTGTCTGCTACACTACCTCAAAACTTACACCCCTCCTCACCCACTCCCAGCCAAGGCAGCTACCCCTCCCTGACTTTTCAGAGAAGCAGCAGGAAGAGGAAAAGCTCAGTAGTCAGGGAGATGGAGGGGAGGAACATCAGAGCCCCCTTCCATAATAAGTTCCCTAACAATGACCTCTAGCTACCTGTTAATTAAGTGAAGGCTGTCAGCTTCCCTCTTGGTCTCTAGGAATCAATCAGAGGTAGTGCTTCCTCCTCATGTATGAACTTTCCCCTTTATTATGTATTGCATAATCACACAATATCGTATTTAAATATGTTTCTGTCTCCCTGCTTAATCAAGAAGTCTTCTTGAAATCCATGGGAGTCCTTGGAAAACTTGCTGCCTCAATGCTTGACACTGTGTCTAGCATATTAAAAGTCTGCAAAAAAAGATTTGTGTCAAGGAAGAAGTAAAAGGAAAAGAGGAAGCAGAGGCTTATAAGTTTCAAGCACATTGTATAACATCTGTGAATGATAGAATCAGGATTTGCAAATATTTGAGCATCCGGGAAAAGCGAAGCAAACCCAGTAAGATGAAATTTAATATTAATCCATGTAAATACCTGTATCCATTTCGAAAATAGGCATAAATTTCGCACAAGAAAAAGAAAACAGATTAAAACCATGAAAGCTATCGTCTAATTCTTGCAGCTCACTGCGGAGGACGTCTGTTGTGCGTAGCTCAAAAGAGAAGACCTAGAAGGCTGGTGGGAAGCCCGGGGAAGATTTAGTGGTGGAAATCTGTATCATTTGTTATGTGCTTAAGTACAGTGCCTGGAATGTAAAAATGACTGCTGTGACTTTCGTTATCACTATTATTGAGCAACGTCATGGTCATTATTTGTTGTTGGTGAGAGCTGCCTGGGGGTCAGCCTCAGAAGCATTGAATCCCCCCCCCTCTGCCAACCCAAGCTTATCACAGTCCGGAGCCCCTATTTAGAAGTTTGCTGACATGATCCCAAAGCCACATCTTGCCCTTCCATCACCCTGTGATCCCTTGCAGAATGTCCTGCATGTCATGGGTAGAGAAAGCTGCAGCTATAATTCCTGGCTGAGCAAACTGTCTCTCCATGAAGAAGCTCTCAAACTTCCCACATTTGTTGCAGTGTGCCCCCTCTAAACAACTGCCCAAAGCTTTTCTTTGAGGCTGAAAAATAAAACTGCTTTATGTGAATCTCCTTTAATCTTATATAGATACAAATACCTTCTATCTTTGGAGAGATGCCAAGCTGCTCTTCATATATTAGAATTAATCATGTTAAAAAAAAAAAGCATTATTTAATCTCTAGTGCTGTTCATCAGAGATGTTGCATAATTCTGAACTTGTTTCTTGCCATTTCACCATACAACATTCCTGGGATCACAATTATGACAAAGAAAAAAATATATATATATATATATCAGGAAATTTAAGCTGGACAGTAGAGCCTCATTTTCAGTTTAATGTCACACTGTAGTGGTGATCTTCTGTAAGTCTTGATCCCAGTTTCTTAAGAAGAAAGGGCAAGAGGATCCTGCCTACTATAGGAATGATACAATGAAATTATTTCATTAATCACTCAGCTTAATACAATTATTTATGATAAACATTATTGTTCAGAAAAAGAGGCTCCTGTAGATCAACTATCTGTGTGGTCTTCTCAAACAGTGTACAAACTCTTGTCTTAACTGGACTACCTAGAGTGCAAAGTATATTTTTATGTGGAAGTGTATATATTCACTAAAATTAGCAGCTCCCTACCCCGGTGGACTTCTGGATCTTCTCCATGAAGACCTGTCAGTGAATGACCCAAATACCACCTATATGAAATAGTCATTTACTTATTTTTGATAAATATTTCTTGAACTCCTACTATGTGCCAGGCCCTATTCTAGATAATTACAAGTATAATTATGAATACGAAAGAAAAGTCTACATTCCCAAATATACAAAGCCAGGAACGTGATACATTCAGAAGTGAAAAATGCCATGAGAAAACTGAAACAAAGAGATGAGATGCATGGTGGTTGAGCAAATAGAAGAGCCAGCCACAGCAAGGACAGGCAGAAGAGGAAGCAGGACCTCTGTGGGTAGACTTGGGGCCTTTTAGGGTGAAGCCATCAGAGATTATAGGTGAGGGAGCAATATAATGACGTACAGTGATACCTCAATTTATGAGCTTAATTTGTTTCACAATTTTAAGGAAGATGACTGCATTCGTGTTTGCATGAGGAAGATGGCCATGGTCATGTTTGGAGTTTGTGAAGAGGAGCAGACTTTTGCCACTTTTATTTTTGAATGAAATGTTTACACACAAAAGTGTTTGTGAACCAAGATATTACTGTATTTCATGTTTTCAAAGCATATACATATACATATATAATGTTACATATTATATATAATGTATATATACGTATATATATTCTTGGACAGCAGGAACTGAACAAGCAGGACTGTTATAGGAAATGGTGGCTTTTATACAAGGGTGATCAAGTGGTGGTGGTGAGAAAAATGAACTCAGGGAATCTGGGAGGAAACAGAACTAAGGGAACTTAATGATGATCATTTGGAGGAGACTTGAAAAGAGAAGAATCAACAATGACCCTTAGGAGGACCAGGAATAATGTGTGAATTATGCCAGAGGCTTCGAAATCTCCTCAGCTTATAACAACCTTCCCAGCTGGTGAATTTTTCATAGTGCCCTAGGCCAAAAACAATTCCTATTGGTTCCATTTATTATACAGCTACAACCAAGTAAATCAATAAGTGCTTGCATCCTATCCTTGTATCACAAATGTATATCTCAACTTAGCACAAAGAAATAGAAGGAAAAGGACTGTTTTTGTTTCACTTTTAAATAGCCACAATGACTTATAATGGAACATGTGTGTCCACTGGTCACCATACAGTTTCTCAGACTTGAAACTAGATTGGATACAGCCACACTTTTTCCTGTTCCACCCTGATTTTTCCATGACACCTGCTTTTTATCTCAACAACTGCCCCCAAACCAGTTTTGCACAATACTCCATTATTGAAAAGAATGTACTATGATCCAAAGTTAGCAGTTCATCAAAAGAAGATAGATGGATAAAAATAAAAAAAATTAAAAAAAGAAGATAAATGGATAAATAATAAATAAATAAATAAATAAGTTTGGGGGGGTACCAGGAATCAAACTCAGGACCTTGCGTTTTCTGCGTCCTCAACCCCTATAACTTTTTTTTTTTTTTTTTTTTGGAAGAGTGACTTAAATACAAAATGCATTTGGAAGAGTTAAAAAAATTAAGGTTTATTGAAAATGTTAATGTTTAATTATTTGACCAATCTTACATACCTATATCTATTAACCTAAACAAATGTGATGATGAAAATATACATTACAACCACTGTTAAATTTTTGTTTTTGTTCTGAAATTCTGTACTATAGGTACTCTTGCTTGCTACTGGTCTTTTATCTTTGTATCTGCTATTTTTATGTTTAAAATAAAATTTAAAAAGAAAGAAAGAAAGAAAGAGAAAGAACCACAGGCAGGGATATAGCTTAGCACACATAGTACAGGACCTGCTTGGCAAGTGTAAGATCATGAGTTCTATTCCCAGCACACACACACACACACACATACACAAATCAAAATACCAGGGTAATCTAAGATGATGGATACCTACTAACTACCCCACCTACGTAATTAGGACATTATATGGAAATGTCTCCCATAAATATATGCAATTGTTGTGTCAACTAAAAATAATAAATATATTTTTAAAAAAAAACAAAATTAGTAATTCACATGATGCCCAACAAATATTGCCCATTTTTGTTTCCATAGAAAAATATGAACTCTATCGTGGCATCCCTATGAGTTATTTGCAGTGCATGGGAGCCTTAGTGCACAGAATGATCATACTGCAAGTGATGGGCAGGGGCAGGAGCTGGCAGGGAAGAGACTGGAAGAGAGGGCTGCTTGGGTTCGGTGCTTTCACTAGGTATTCCAGGAGCACTGCGAACCAAGGAGGATGAAGGAGGCAATGGGTACTAGAAAAACTAATCCTGTCCACTAATGCTAGAGAAAAAAGAATTTCTTATGCAATTCTATTAGGAAATAGTATTCTCCGCCTAATTTTCTGAATAGCTAACCAAATAGTTTTCTCTCAGCACCACTGCTGAGGAATCTTCTAGCTTAACATCAGTTCACTCCCTGACTTTGTAAGTACTGAGCCAAGAGCCTAACAGGGCTACATTGAAGACACACAGTCCTGATCTCAAGTCACTATCATCTTTTCTGTGATCCACACTGTGATCCAAGAGACCACAGTGTCAAAATGGATCTGCATGAAGTAAGGGTTTTTTGTTTTGTTTTTGTTTTTTTGTTTGTTTGTTTTGCGGTACTGGGGATTGAACTCAGAACCTTGTGCCTGCCAAGCAAGTGCTTATTCTACTGAGCTATTTCCCCAGCCAAAGTTAGTTTTATTTTACAATATAAAAAGTATTTTAAACTTATTAAATTTCCCATCCAGAACATGGCATTAGGTCAATCCTGGAGGTCATCATCAGTAGGGCATCCAAAGAAATGCTCTTACAGGATTTAAATCCCATAGCTGCAAATTCTGACTTCTAAAAAGTTCTCAAAGCTAAAAATGGTCTTGATGATTCGTTTGGTTGCAAAGTCTGATCCACCAAAGCTCAGCTGGAAGCCAAGTCCAACCTAAACCAAGGAAGGGCTAAAGATTTTCCTTATCCTGCTTAGGCACCCTTACATTTGCTGCAGCAATGCTAGTAAGACTCACCATGACTATCTGCCCTCCGGATTCCTCTAGAGCTGTTCTATGTCTAGATCTGATCTATATGAACTTCACAGCATACCTGGCCCCCAGGGTTTTGAACAAAAGAACAAAAAATAGAGAGGAAGCTGGAGGGAGCTTCTAGGTCAATCTATTAATATAAATGAGAAAAGATAACTAGAGATGGGGGCGGCAAAAGTGGGAATCAAATTCAATTGGGTTGGAGCTCAACCAAGGTCATATGATTTCTGCTGCCTCTGCTGCTCACACCCAGTGAAGGGGCCTGGACATCCACCCATAGGCATCACAGCCCTAGCATTTTACCCCACTGGTGGTAGAGATAGAGTGAGAGTATACCCTAAAAATACCCTTCTATTGAGATTGTAAATTGACACTATCTGAAATTAAATGTGCCATCAGTTATCACAGTTATTAATAATCTTGCTTTCTGGCTTATTGTTTTGAATACTTGAAGGAGGTTAATTAAAAGACTCTCTATATAGCACTCTTGAAAACTAGTCCAGGAAACTTTTAACCAAGGATATTCTTTCATCTTAATTAATCTCCTTTTAGCAATTAGGAATTCTGTATGTTATTTTCTTTGTTCTTTTGAATAGTTACTATGAAAGCTTCTATAAGAATTTGAGTTACAAAGATTGAAAAGATGCAATAAATGGACATATATTGAGCACATACTCATAAGTGAAATAAACCAGACCTACATTTGTAAATATCGTATAGTCACCCTAGTATAAGAAACCTAAAGAGGAAACAAAAATGGAAAGGCATAACACAGCTGAATGGAAATCAAAGATTTTTGAAGCAACACTAAAACTACACTTGGAATGCGTGTTATTGAGAACTTCCAGATGTGTGCTGCTTCTATTGTAAACTTAGGTACTGCTATACTCTCTCTCAATTAAATGATTGGTTAACAAAAAGATAAAAAGGGTATAAATTGACAATAAGAGACTAGGCAAAATATCACAGGCTTGATAGGCTACAAGTTTTGTATATCCTTAGATTTCTAAATGTCTGTGTAAAAATGTGTGACTTTTTATCACATGTAGAGATTTTTTAGAATATCAATGATTGAAGGAAAATACCAATATCAAACTAAGTCTAAGATGTATGATATTTAGAAAGGCAGTGAGGTTGAGCTCAATTACCTATGTTATGAAGTAATTGTATCATGGAGCTTTTCTGCTGGAGGATTGAGAATGTAAGTTAACAGACCAAAAATTGGAGAAAAAGAAGGGCTACAAGGATAGCCATCATTTTGGCTCTAGCCCCTCAAGGTCAGTGAGGACTCAGGACATAAGATAACCTAGCTGTAACAACCTATAACTCAGGAGTTTCCCAAACTTTCTGGTCACAGAGATTATGGGACCTCAGAAGAAAGGGATAAGTGAAGTACAGTGTGCCTATGGGGAGTCACTTTGGGAGAAAACGTTCTCTCAGGCTTTCACAGAGAGCAAACTGGTCAAGTATTGGCCGTGACTCATCCCAATGGCTGACACTAACTGTTCTACAAAGCACTGCACATGGTTCCAAAGTTAATCCTAAGGAGATTTGACCCTGGAAAGTACAAATGATGAAAGTTTTGTTAGACAGGTCTTGTTTTGGCTTGCACTTGATCATCCAATAGAAAAGCTTAATTACGAGGCATAAAACGCAGAGCTAGATTAGTGCGATGAGCTGTAAGAGGCTTAAATCAGCAGCCCTCAACATTGCCAGTTTCACCGGTAACCCACTGCAATTATGAAGCATTGGACTATACATACAAGTACTTTCTCCTAGTTCAAAGAGAAGAAAACATTTTCTTTTCTTCTTTTTTCTTCCCCCCCCCTTTAGAACCAATATTGATTAGAAAATCTGTCATAATATTTGTAAGAACAACAATATGCAGTGTCTCAACTATTGCAAATGTACTACTAACATGTTTTGGAACTCATATTGTTATCTCTTATTAAAAGTAATAAAAATTAAAATTTTAAAAAAAGAAAAGATGCAGTGTCTTGCCTATCTTCTCTTTGCAGAATGGTTTTATTTAGACTTCAGGATTAGACACGCCCAGCATAGAATCCCAAACATGGCGCTTGTGACCTAAGGCCACTAACCTAACTCCTATGAACCCAAGTTTTCCTAGCTGATCAATAAGATAAATGGACTTTACCAGATTGTTGTGAATCTTTTTTTTTTGTCTTTTTGAGACAGGGTCTCACTATGCAGTTCAGGCTGGCCTTGAGCTCACTTTTGTAGCCCAGGCTGGTCTCGAACTCACACTGATCTTCCTGCCTCAGCCTCCCGAGTGCTGGGATTACAGGCGTGAGCCACCACGCCCGGCTTGTTGTGAATCTTTAAACGAAAAACAGCAAAAAAGCAGCACACTTTATTTTATTGTCAGTCCATAGCATATGTTCAGTAAAAGGCAAAAAGCCCATTACAGTGGTCCCTCACTTATCATGAGGTTATGTTCCAGACATTCCCTCAATAAGTGAAATCAGTGAAGTAGCAACATTACATTTATTTTAGCATATATATATATATATATATATATATATATATATATATGTGTGTGTGTGTGTGTGTGTGTATGTGTGTATTATATACATGTATATATTATATATAAGATATATATAGGTTTTATAAACCTTTTCTACACCTTTAAAATCACTTCTAATTCTCTTAACAATTTTCTAAACTCATAAACCTACATAATCTTAACAATAGATGTATTCTGTATGGTACTGCAAAATCTTGTGATATAGCAAAAAATCCACAATAAATAATTTAGATTAATATTTTTGAAAGCCTACAAAAACTTGAGTCTGCAAGAGTCAAACTGCAAAATAGTGAAGGATTACTGTACTCCCTGCTCCTCTTTTCTTATACTAAAGTTTTTCTTTTTTAATCAAGGAGGATTATTGTTTATCTACAGTATGTGGTATAGGATGTAAAAGCACTAAAACTAGCACCCAGGAGAGAACTCTAAGAGGGTTTCCTAAGGGGAAGGGGGGTCCCCAGGAAGTGGCAGCTGGTAAAGAACACCTCTCAACAGCTGCAATAGCTCCCGACGTGCACAACAGACCTGGCTGCACATTTCAGTGTGGCCACTTGTTACTTGTCTAACCTTGATGGGTCATTTGATTTCTCTGACCTTCATCTGTGACTGTAAAACAGACTGTAATTTACTACCGAGGCTACTATTTACTACACAAGCCTGCCATGATGAATAAAGTAAAGAGGACTCCTGAAAATACGTTGCAATTCAAAGCACTGTACCAGGAAAAGCACAGGGGAGAATGGAAGAGAAGAACAGAAAAGCCTCCTGCTTTATAAATGAAGAAAAGGCAGATGTGGAAAATTAGAGCCCCATCAGATCAATGTTGATGTTGGGCAGAGCTCATTTTAGTGTGGCAGAGCGGGAATAGGTGGGCAAGGTGACACGCAGTAGGGGCTTCTGGACAGTAAATCATATGAAACTGGACCTCTCTGACCACTCCTTAGAAAATGGGAAAACCTTGAGAGTATGTGAATGTAAGGAAGCATCAGGGGTAGCACTTCAGAGAATCCAGGAGGGGAGGCTAAGAGAGCCAGGACAGAGTACACAAAAAGCTGGGCTCAGCCAGCTGATTAAGAGAGAACTGTATTCTTCAAGACCTTCTTCAACTCTTAGCAAAAATAAAATTCTAAATAAAATAAAAATAATATAGATAGATCTTTTTTCTCTCCCCTTTGACTCACTTCTTATATTTCACTTCATTTCCCTCAAAGCACTTCCTTGACATTTGTAATGAAGACTGAATGCTTCTACTTCAGTCTGACCCTAGTTTCCTCATCTATGAACTGGGCACAGTTAGCCTCCACCAGGGTTTGCTGTGAAAGCTAGAAACATAGGTCCTGTGGCTGCCATGGAGATGTTAGACTCCTGGCAGAGCTTCCCCTGACTGATGACTGATGACATGGGTGTCAATAGCCAGCACCCTCGAGGGACCATAGTTCGACAATTGTCTCAATGGTTTGGATGAGGACACAGATGAGATGAAGGTTGGAAAGGTGGCTGGTTACCCAATATATATATATATATTTGGATAAGTTGAAAAATAAAAAGGGAGAGAAAGCCATTTATCTTTGCTTTTATGTGGGTTTTGTGTTTTTTAGAGTGGTTGTTGGGAGAATACTGAGAGTTGTCAGACCCACTGCCCAATGTGAAGACAAAATGCCATGCCCACTGTCCCTACACAGTCACTTGGAACCATGCTCTGGTTTTGTTCTGAGCCACACATGTATGTGACAGGGGCCTTGGCATACCATAGTGCACCCAGAGGACAGCCAAGTGGTGGGGGAAGAGCTGGAAACCGCATCATCCACCGAATGGTGGAGGACGTCATGGTTCACACATTCATTCACTAAGTATCATCACCAACTGTTCCGGGAAAGAGCTCTAGGAACCCTGGCTAGCTCAATGAATGAAACTTGCCCACTGGAAACTTACCTTTAATGACAGGAGAGGACAGCACATGCTAGACATGAATTAAGTACTTAGAATGTTAGAAGAGAAAAAGAGGAAAGTAGGATCAGTTAAAAGGAATCAGAAGAATGTAAATTAAGCAGATGACCATAAACATCACCACTGGGGCACCACCTCATTGAGATAGATGGTGGTCAAGCAGGTGAGGCACTGAGCCAGAGATCTCAGGAGATGGCTCCAGAGGACAGGTTGAACATGGTAGTGACAAGGAATCTCAATCTCTCTCTCTCTCTCTCTCTTTCTCTCTCTCTCTCTCTCTCTCTCTCTCTCTCTTTGGGATTGAACTCAGGACCTTGTGCTTGCTAGACAGGCACTTAAGCCCCTGAACTAGCTCCCTAACCCAAAGAATCACTCTTGTCCCTAAATCTAAAACAAAGCTCTTGGGATGCTTCCATAGGAACATATCAGTTCTGGTGGCCAAGAAAGAAGGAGGGTGGCAGAGGAGGCAGGCAGAAAGAACAGCTGTGCTTGCCAGGCTGACAAAGCTTGCCCCTATCTATCCTGTTGTCTTCTCAGTCATTATAGAGCAACATGAGTTGTACCGAGCAAAGCTGCTCATCTCTAGAAAATAGCCAGCTCTCTCCCCTCCCCCTCCTCTCAGAGACTTTGTTCCTACCCAGCTTCAAGTCCCTTTTCCTTCATTTGATTTCCAAAATATAGGTGTCCAAAACAACAGTATCACTACAGTCCCCATGACAGAGATGCAGACTAGTCAGGAGCAGCACCACCCTCCCTTCACCTACCACACCTTGAACATGGAGCTCTTCTTTAGGCCACTGAACTGGAACCCAGAGGTGATGATTGGCTTTTCTTTTCAGTCCAGTCATTAAATAAGCCATTTATAGAGGGAGTATTTCTCTCTTGTTTGCTTCTCTTAGCTATTTGTGTAGTATTCATTTTAACTAAGAATGTCACCTTGGAATAAGAAACAAGATCTACAGATAAACCTCACTGTGAGGAAATCTGCCAGTACAAAGTAGACCAGATTCCTTACTGTGCAGTGTGGAAAGTCTTGTGGTAGTGTACTGACCTTGACATAAAGCTTCACTCACTCTACTAGATAGGTATATGAACATAATCAGTTAATAAACTTGGCAAAACACATGGCACACAACTAATATTCTCTTTGTTTACTTATTTGTTCATTAGGGGGTTTTACACAGTATCTATTATGTGCCCAACACTAGCTATGTCCATGGAAATTTGATAGCAAGCTGTGTGAATAGGCCACTTGTCTCCACCAGCCTGGAGCAAAGCCTTTGCCTCTCTACAGGATCCAATAAATAGATAGCCACTGAAACTCATTTGAATCAGAATCCAGGCCTGGCTTGTGAGTAAGGCCACCCAGGGCCCACCAGAAACTCATTTGACCCAACACTCAGGTCCAGCATGTGAGTGGAACTTCATCCATCAGACACACCCAGTGTGGAACCCTGTAACAGAGCTCCCTGCAAAGAGGTTAGAAGCAAGACCTAAAAAGCTGATTGAGAAGCAGAACATCTTGCCAGAGTGTCACAGCAGGTTCACTTCCAAGGGTTATAGCAGGAATAAGTGGAGCACAGCAGCCAAACCCAATTCACACCCACTTGGATGAATTTGAACTTGGTACATCCGGCCCTGGTGCTAAGGTAAGAACTCTACCAAAGCTCTACACCAAAGGTCAAAAGATAGTGCTATACAAAATAACAAAGAGAAGGAGCAAAATGCACTCTCAGGCCTGAAGTCTGTCCAGAACAAATGCAGGAGACAATGGCATAGAAGAAATTGGAGATCACACACCTGAAATCTCTGAAATAATAGCATCCAAAGTAAAGAAACTACTGAAGAAAGGTATAGAAGAAATAAGATCAGAAATAATTTCTGAAATAAAAAAAGAAATGACAACTATAAGGAAAGAAGTACTAAGTGCTTCTACAGACTCTGATTTTTAAAAGTAGAGGAGAATAGAAAAATAATGGAATCTTTGAATGAGCAATATAGGAAAGAAATAGAATGCATGAAGCAGGTTCAAAGTGCTATGCAGGAAATTAAACCTCAATCACAAGCTGGCAAAACCATTTGAATGAAAGTGAAAATAGACTTTCAGACCTTAAAGACACCATTGCAGCTAGTGAAAAGGTAAGAAAAGATCCCTAAAAACAACTAGGATACAGGAAAAACATAATTCAGCATCTGCAAGACAATGCAAAGTTGAACAATGTGAGACTAATAGGTATCAATGAGAAAGAAATGATATAAAAAGAATATGGGCAGAAGTAATAGCAGAAAACTTCCCAAATATGGGGAAATAATCTGACATTCCTGTAATCAAAGTGTATGGAACTCTAAATAACATCAACCCAATTAAAACCACACCCAGATATATAATCAAGATCCCAGAAATGCAGCACAGGAACAGTATACAAAAAGCCACTAGAGAAAAGAAACGTATCACATTTAAAGAAAAGTCATCAGAATAATGGCAGATTTCTCCTCACAAACCATTAGGTCAAGAAGAGCATGCAGCAAAGTATTATAACTCTTTCAAGAAAACAAATTCCAACCCAGACTGCTATCCCCTGCAAAACCCTTTCAAGTATAATGGAGAAGTGAAATAACTTCCAGGACAAAGAACAACTAAAGCATTTCATGGTGAAGAAGGCTTGGAAATAGCTCAGTAGTATAAGCACTTGCCTGTCAAGCATAAGGTCCTGAGTTCAATCCCCAGCACCAAGATAAAAAAAAAAAAAAAAAAAAGAATTTCATGGTGATCAAACCAACCCTACACAGTTTACTAAAAGATATTCTAGGGAGAGAGCAAAATGACCACAACTCCATGAAGAGAATGGAAAGAACCCAGCAAACAGGGCAAACAATTAAACACAGGAGAAAAAGAGGTACACAAAAACAATCTTTCAATTATACTTTTGTATACAGCAGCAAAATATTTCCATCAGCATATTCTACAAATGAACTTCTGCACCCTACGTGTCATGATTCTGTCCAGGTCTACAGGGTGGATATCAAGGAAATAGCAGTCACTCAGTCCCACAAGTGACACCTGGCCACCAGTAAGCATCATGGACACTGTCCACATCCACAACATACTAGAACTTTGTGCGATATCCTATCCCCAAACTGTTAGATGTGCTGGTCATGTATTTGTCATTCCAGTCTTTTGTTATGTTTTAGTATTAGTTGATATTTTTGTATTAACCAACTCAAATACTGTATTAGTACTTTGAATTGATCACAGATTAGCACATATGATACACAACATTCTGGTCTCTTAATTGGACTCATGATTTAGTTTTAATTTTGAAATATTATTTTAAAATATTTAATTTCATTTTGCTTAATTAATATTAATTTTCTGAATATTAATTTTAATTTTTGTTTTATGATTTATACTGTACTTTTGACTTACAATCTACTTATAAGACATGGTATATTTTCTCCTAGTATTATAAACTTTAAAAAGTATATTTCCATTTTCCATTGACTTTTTATTAGTTCTTATCTTTTACACACACACATATATATGCAAATATATGTATATAACCTGACATAAGATTGATAACTGTTTCATAGAAATCTTCAATGGCCTTTTAAGTGGGTTCATCTAATATAATTATATTAGCCAGGCGTGGTGGCTCACGCCTGTAATCCCAGCACTAGGGAGGCTGAGGCAGGAGGATCAGTGTGAGTTCGAGACGAGCCTGGGTTACAAAAGTGAGCTCAAGGCCAGCCTGAACTGCATAGCGAGACCCTGTCTCAAAAAGACAACAAAATAAATAAATAAATATTAAAAAATAATATAATTATATTTACATAGTCCTACATAACTATCATTTTGAGAACTCTTTATCCTTTATCCAAGATCATATGGCAATTTCTCTAGCCTTCTGGCTTATGGTCTTTGTTTTTTGGTTTTTGTTTTGTTTTGTTTTGTTTTATATATATATACTACTTCTGGAAATAGTAGAGTATCTTGAGTAAAATATTTTACTTTTAGTTTTCAAAAGTATGTTTGCTAAGTATAAAATTCAGTGACGACAGATTTTTTCAGTCCTTTGAATTAATTTCTTACCCACTTGCTCTTTTTTCTTTCTAAAATAGAATAAGGTGCTACTTAATTTTTCTCCTCCATAGCTAATTTTTTTATTAAGATACTTTAATTATTTTTTCTTGGCAATTAGTTTTGGACAATTTCATTTTTGTGTATCTTGGTATGATTTTATTCCTATTTCTTGTGAAAATTTTTCATCTTTCTTGGAAATGTGCTATAATTTCAACTAAATTTAGAAATTTTAAATCTTTAAATATTTATTACCTACCCTTTTTTACTTTGAGAATTCTAATTATATGAATATAAGTTTCTTTCTTTTTCCTTCTTTTTTTTTTTTTTTTTTTTTTTTTTTTTTTTTTTTTTTTTTTTTTTTTTTTTTTTTTTTTTTTTTTTTTTTTTTTTTTTTTTTTTTTTTTTTTTTTTTTTTTTTTTTTTTTTTTTTTTTTTTTTTTTTTTTTTTTTTTTT
>PVJA010021430.1:0-35592 GCA_004027025.1 Myocastor coypus | reverse complement strand
CTCTTTTAATTTTTTAATAATTTTTTGCCATTTTTGAATACTTATATCTGGTAATCCAAGCAAGTAATATGAAGACAACACTATGCTATATAAAAATTATTGTTGAGAGGCAGGAGGACCAGTGCAAGTTTGAGACCAGCCTGGGCTACAAATGTGAGCTCAAGGCCAGCCTGAACTGCACAGTGAAACCCTATCCTCCAAAAAAAAAAGTAATTGAGGGCTGGGGAGGTAGCTCAGTATCATAAGCTCCTGCCTGGCCAGTGTAAGGTCCTGCGTTTGCTCCTGGTACAAAACAAAAGAAAACAAAACATACCTTTGTTGTATTCCTATAATTTTGTTTAGTGAAATTCTCTATTAGTTCTATGATTTAAGCTATGTTTATTCTCTTTTTAAAAACTTACAAGCCGGGCGTGGTGGCTCACGCCTGTAATCCCAGCACTCGGGAGGCTGAGGCAGGAGGAACAATGCGAGTTCGAGACCAGCCTGGGCTACAAAAGTGAGCTCAAGGTTAGCCTGAACTGCATAGCGAGACCCTGTCTCAAAAAGACAAAAAAAATAAAAAAATAAAAAAAAAAATAAACTTAGAAAAAAAAAACTTACAGAAATTCATAAACAAATTATTTTTTGGCACTAGGAATCAAATTCCATAAACAAAAATGTTATAAAATTAAAAATATCTTAAACATTTCTGTTTTCTTGGAAACCAACCATTTACTTGAGAGTATAGCAGTAACTAAAATTACATTACATTAGAAACAGCACAAAAAAATGGTATTAAATGAGAGTAACAGACCAGGAAAAATACCGAAGGATTGACAGGCTACAGTTTTGTATATGCTTAGATTTCTAAATTCCTATGTAAAACTGTGTAACTGCTTTTATCACATTCTATAGAGATTTATTAGAATATCAATGATTGATAGAAAATACCAATTCCAAGTTAAGTCTAAGATGCTTGATAGGGCCCAGCAGGATGGCTCAGTGGTCTAAAGCGCCTGCTTAGGAAAGCTTAGGCGGCTTCAGGGACCGCGGTTCAATCCCCGGCACCACACGCTGTGCTATCCTTGCCCTCAAGTCAGGGTGAGCCTTCCATAAAAATAAGTAAACAAAAAAACAAAAGTTCTGAAACAAGAAAAAAATAAGATGCTTGATACTCAGAAAGACAGTGATGTTATGCTCAAGTACCTATGTTATACAGTAATAGTATCACTAAGCTTTTCGTCTGGAGGGTTAAGAATATAAGTTTACAGAACAAAAATTAGAGAAAAAGAAGGGCTATGAGGATAGCCAATATTTTAGCCCTAACCCTTCAAGGTCAGGGAGGACTCTGGACATAAGATAACCTGTGCTATAATAGCCTATACCTCAGTGGTTTCCCAAATTTTCTATTCAAGGAGATTATGGGGCTACAGAGAAAAGGGATTAAAGATATATAGGGTACCTAAGGAGAGTCACCTAGACAGAAAACATTCTCTCAGGCTTTCACAGAGAGCAAATTGATCAAGCAATGACTGTGACTCATCCAGATGGCTGATAATGACAACAGTTCTACAAAGCACTGTACATGGTTTCAAAGTAAATCCTAAGGGGATTTGACTGACCTTGGGAAATAAAAAAGTTCTGAGTTTTGTTTTACAGGTCTTACTTTAACTTGCCCTTAACCACCCAGCAGAAAAGTTTAACCACGAGGCATAAAACATAAAGCTAGATTAGGATGCTGAGCTATAAAAGGCTTAAATCAACAGCTCCATCACTGCCAGTTTTGCCAATAACTCACTGAGATTATGGAACATTGGGTTATGTACACAACTGCTTTCTCTTAGTTCAATGAGAAGAAAAATTTTTATACCAATAATGATTAGAAAAAATATCACATCTACACCCTGTGCTCTGTATAACTACTAGGAGGACAACAGTATGCATTGTATCAAACACTGGAAATGTACTACTAACATGTTCAGAAATTGTCACATTGTTATTTCTTATTAAATGCAATAAAAAATTAAATTAAATTTTAAAAAATTAAAAATCTTAAACCTAGGGAAGCAATCAGTAGATATATGAAAAAATGGAGACAATGCACAAAGATCAAGCTAAAAAATTATTAAATTTTTCTTCCATAATTGCAAAACAGTATATAGAAATATATTTCCTTCTGCAAAAAAGTACATGAAAATTTGAAATTAAGTTTAAAATATAAAATAAATTTCATATTTTAATGTTAAATGATATAAATATAGATGTATAAATGATGCAGTATGTAGCTATTTTTTCTGAGATATGATAGCTCAAACATCATTGCTTATAATGGAAATATTTTAATTTTAACATGGAATGCATGCGAATTTTTATAAAAATCATTGTATGCTATCTTTTTATAGCTTTTTAATACACTTACCTGCAAAATTAAATTATTGCTATACCTGTTTTGCATAGAATATGATTAAATAAAATTTTTGTCTTAAACCACTATTTCAATAAAACATGAAGAAAAGCCTAAATGTATTTTTCAGATTTTATGCTTTTACTCTGTTATCTTTTGTGCCATATTTATGATATAAATTAAAATTGCTTTGAAAATTGGTGTTATCCTTTTGAAATACTGTTAGAAAAAAAATGAAAACTTTGTCCTAAATTTTATGCACAAATAATTAATCAAATTTTCTAAAACTCACTTGTTTTTTCAAGACTTCAGTAAACAATTTGTAATAATGACACTTTCTCAGCACAATTTGGAGACATCTAAACTTTTAATTAAGTTCTATTTCCTTACCATCCAAAATTATCATACATCAACAGTGTGATTTTTCTCCCTCTAGTTTGCATAATTCATTCATTCTTTGTATATTTTTAGTCTCCAATACATTAATTGCTGCTCTGATATTTATAATTTCCTCCTTCATATGAGCTTTTGGCTTAGCCTGACATTATTTTTCTAGAAGTTTGTGGTTCACCATTAGGTTGTTTATTTGCAGTTGCTTTCTTTTCCTGATATGGGTATTCACTGTTCTAATTTTTTTGCACTATAGTATGATGATATGCATGGTATTATTTCAATCCAGTTGAATTTAATGAAACACATTCTTTGAGTTGGTATGTGCTCTATTTTGAAGAATGTCCTGTATGCCACTAAGGAAAATGTATATTTTTATGTTATGGAGTAAAATACTCTACAGACATGTACTAAATGCATTTGTTCATAAAGTTGGTTCAGGTCTGATATTTCTTTGATTTTTGTGTGTATTTGTTCTGCCTGTTTGTGCTCCTGACGTGTTGACGTCTCCCAATAAAACTGTGCTTATTTGATTTTTCATGTCTACTAATATTTGTTATATTTATATTTGATGGCATTGATATTGGCCAATATGTATTTATGATTGTTAACATTACCTTTGAGACTTTTCCCTTTACAAGGATGTAGTGACCTTATTTGTCTCTCTTAATGAGTTTTGGCTTGAAATTCATTTTCTCAGAAAATAAAATAGCTACCATTTCTTTTTCGTGAGTCCTTGTCATATGATATATTATTTTCTGCCCCTTGACTTTTAGTTTGTGAGTTTTCTTTTCAATTAAATGTGTTTTTTATTGTTTGAGAATTTTGTTGTGTGATTCTGCTGGACTTTATAGAAGATTTGTTTCTTTTCCCCCAGTTTTTATTATGTTGTATTTGTGTTTAATTTCTGGAATGTTAGCTAATGTATTTGTGTGTAGTATATTCTGAATCTTGCTTCTTGATCCATTTTGCCAATCTATTTCTTTTGGTTGCTGAATTGAAACTACTTTCATTGATGGTTATAAATGATATGTCTTGAGTAATCCCTTTCATGTTATTTTCCTGTAGTTTCCCTCCCCCACTCCCATTTAGTTATTACATGTCTGATGGATTCATTGTGCTGTGGTTCATGGAATAGTAGTCTTCATTATCTCTTTCTACAATGTCTTTCAGAACATTGTATGGTGCTAATTTGGTAGTGATGATTTTCTTCAAGTGTTCTTTGTTATGGAGATATCTTTCTCCATCAATTTTGAATAGTTTTGTGGCATACAACAATCTGTGCTGGAACTTGCCTTCTTTTAAGGCTTTTAATACTTCAACCAAACTCTCCTTGACTTGAGAGTTTGTGTTAGAATTCTGAGGTGATTCTGCTGGACTTTCCTTTACAGAAGACTTGTTTCTTTTCCCCCAGTTTTTATTATTCTGTATTTGTGACTAATGTCTGGAATGTTAGCTATTATACGCTTTAGTATACAAAATTTTTATCAGGGCTAATTGCAGTTCTACATGCCTCACTTACGGTATGTGAATTTCTTTTTTTCATACTAAGGAAGCTTGAAAACACTACTTCTCTTCACAGGTTTTGTTGTCATTTGTGCAATCTCCTGCTTTTACACTGACTCTGGTCAATCTTATGGTCTTCTCTGCATCATATATCAGCTATTAGAATGATTTTTTGTTGTTAATTCTGTGCTTAAAAAAATCTTTCTTTTCTTGATTGCTAACTTCAATCCTGTCTTCTACATCTAACATTGTGTCTACACAGTGTCTGGTTCTGTTACATGTAAGATCAAGTGTACTTCCCTAAGATCAAGTGTATTCTCAATGGAATTTTTAATTTCCTACATATTGGTTAGAAACTGTTTCACAGATGCCATTTCTTCTTTATGCTAGACACCCATGGCTTCCATCAATGACCTAAATTCCTCTATTCTTTAATCTGTTTCTGCTCTAGAGTCACTAACCATATAGTTCATTATGGTCACTATGTTTGAGAAAGTATTCATGATTTGAATTTTCAAGAACCTTATTCATCAGCTTTGTTACTTCTGCTGTTACCTCTTCAAGGAGTCCGAGTGGGTAACTTTTCAATTATTCTATGTCAGTGATCATTGGGTTTGCCTGTGGGGAGCTGGAACTCTGGACTTGCATCTTGAATCTGTTTTCCCAAGTTTCCTCTTTTATTTAGTTTCTGGTGTGATGCTTACATGTTGCTTTTATAAAGGGAATTGTTGTTGGTATTGACAATGCTTTAACTCAACAAAATCTATTTCACAGAAGTATCATCCACATGTACCTTTTGAGGTATTGAGATTTGAGGCTGTTGCAAGATCTTACTTCTAACATTTGTTGGGATGAAAATTTGCTGCCTACTTGGCTTACCCCTGGTTTTTGACAATAGTCTATAATATCGCTAATGATCTTTTGTCAGTCTCAGTTTTAGCCTTCCTAGAACAACTGATTAGAACAGTTATGTGATCTTGGGTAAAGTAGTGCAATCAGTAATAAAAATGCCAACAAATACAGGCTAGAAAATGACAAATTGTGATACCTAATAATTTTCCACCTTTAACAAAATAGACTAGACTTGCAATTATTAAAAATATGTAAAAAAATCTGTAAAATGTGCACATTAATTATGCTCTCATTATGGTGATTTTGACTTTAGGAAATAGTTTCAGTGGAACTAAGGGTTCCCAAGTTTCCTTTTTTTATTTAGTTTCTGTGGTGATGCTTACATGTTGCTTTTGTAGAGGGCATTATTTTTTTATATTGAAAACCCTTTAACTCAACAAAACCTATTTCACAGAAGTGTCATCCACGTGTATCTTTGAGGCTATTGAGGTTTGTGCCTGTTGCAAGATTCTACTTCTCAGGGGAGAAGATTTAAAATGGGGTAGGTGGAAAATAGAGAAACAGAAGAAGGGATTAGAAGTGAAACAGGAAGATTATATAAACTTTGAAAAACTGGTGAAAATGTGAAGGAAATAAAGAAGGAAAAAACAAAAACAGCTGGGCGTGGTAGTGCATGCCTGTAATCCCAGCACTCAGGAGGCTGAGGCAGGAGTATTGATGTGAGTTCCAGACCAGCCTGGGCTACAAAAGTGAGCTCAAGGCCACCCTGAACTGCATAGCAAGACCCTGTCTCAAAAAGACAAAAAACATAGCAGAACACCAACAACAAACTAGAAACAATGTGCACACTCATATAAAAACTAAAATAAACAATCAAGAAAAATGAAAATAGAAGAAAAAGAAAAAAAAAAGCTATCGCATCTGTGTGTCTCTGCTGTCACTGATAGACAGAATGAGCAGACAGAGCCCAGATCCATGCTGGTTAACCTCAGAAACATACCCATAGGTTTATAGTGGAATAGTAGATAATCTCAGCAAAGCTGAACCCTTAGTTCCACTACAATTCAAGCTGGTTTCTGGCTATGAGGCAGGAACCCAACCAACTTGTCCTGTAGCATCCTGTGCCTTCTGTCAACTTGAACTCAGCTCCTTGATCTCCTATCAGTTTGAGCCCAGTTCTGCATTATGCTGACTCTGGAAGCCATTATATAGAGCGAGGTCACAGTGATGCTGAGTTCCAAACTCAGTTGAATCCTCTTAGATGTGGTTTGGCCATTTTGAGGACTTATAAACACAAGTATCTCACTATCCACTGAAGTCTGTTGAATTCACTGCTAAATTCTCTTCATGTATTTCTTCATGGGGGGCCTCTGTGCTCATCAGTAATCACCATGTGTCTGTGGGTATGAGCTATTCTTCCTGTGAAGTGAGCCAGGGATTAAGGTGAAAATTCCACTTGCTATCTCCTTTTTATGCATGGTGGTTTCTCTGTCTCTGTCTCTCTGTCTCTCTCTTTCTGTCTCTCAGTCTCTCACTCTTTCTCTCTCTCTCTCTCTCTCTCTCTCTTTGTGTGTGTGTGTGTGTGTGTGTGTGTGTGTGTGTGTGTGTGTGTACTGGAGATTGAACTCAGGACCTCGAGTTTGTCAGGCAAGTACTTAGGCCGCTGAGCTATTTCCCTGGCCCTGAGGTCTTTCTCTTTGTTCTCTCAATACACTTCATTTCCCACTTCAAATATTTTCTGGGTCTCAAGGACCCACTTCATTCATTCTTATCATTGTCACATTGCTATATTCCAGCATTTGGACACTAAATCTTGAAGAGGCTCTTTCCCTGCTGTTCATTATATTTTACCATCTTCCTGCAGGTCAAAAACTCCCAGTTTCAGTCTCATTTTCTTCCCTTTCCCTTCCCACAGTCTCTTTATTCTCTCATTGTTATGGTTTGTGCCTAGTTTTCCCCTCAAAGCTTCATGCAGTCAATGGGCAGGGGCTTCTGGAGTTTGAGATTAACCCATGATCCACTGGGACTATGGATGGTCAAAACTGAGATTATATGGGCCAGAGAGATAGCACAGTAGAATAAGTGCTTTCCTGGAAAGCACAGGATCCTGAATTCAATACCCAGTGCCACAAAAGTAAGAAAGAAAAAAGAAAACAAGGATGATATTATGGTCTGAATACTGCTAGGATTATGGGTGTGGCCTGAGGTGGATTTACTGAGGCAGAGAGAGCTTGAATGTAATATAAGAGCGAAAGAGAAACATACTCCCTCGTTGTCTATTGTCTCTTTTGCAATTACTGCTCTGCCACCATGAACTGCTGCTCTCTGCCATGTGCCAGTCTGCCTTGGAGCCAGCTGAGTATGGACTGAAACCTCCAGTAACTGTGAGCTAAATAAACCTTTCCTTCCTTCATTTTGCGTGTTGGATATTTGTCCCAGCAATGACAGAAGAGTAACTGAGACACTTGTCATATGCTAAAGACACACCTCACTATTATATAGTGTCTACATTTTGCTTTGCTCTTTACTTATATTTTGTATTTCTCATATAAATAAAATGTAATAATTAAGCTTGTGTTCTTAACTTCTAGCTAATGACAGTATTTATTTATTTATTTATTTATTTATTTATTTATTTATTTTGCCTTTTTGAGACAGGGTCTCCCTATGCAGTTGAGGCTGGCCTTGAGCTCACTTTTGTAGCCCAGGCTGGTCTCGAACTTCCATCAATCCTCCTGCGTCAGCCTCCCAAATGCTGGGATTACAGGTGTGAGCCACCACGCCCGGCTTAATGATAGTATTTAAATGGATTCTATTTGTGTGTTGAAAATACAAAATTCATTGATATGTATTTGCATCTCTATTCAACTTTAATGCTATTATGCATTTTCTCCAATGTTTGTAATTCACTACCAATCTAGTTTTCTAGAGGAAGGAAGACAAAAGGACAAATCACTAAATCTGGAAATACTTTAAATCAGGAAATTCTACCATAATAATCATTACCAGTTTCTTCTAAGCATACTTTCTTTTTTGACTCAGCACTTAGAGTTTTGTACTTTGATTTTTACGGGTGGATAAAGTGACTCCTTGATCATCTCAGCCATAAAATAACCTATCACGTCTCCTGTTATTGTCCATCTTCCAACAAGGCTTTACTTACTTTCTTTTCTTTTTTTCTTTTTTGTGTTATGGCCGGCTCAGACTGCCCTGGGGGTGGGGCTGGCGCAGCATGTAGTAGCAGGGATCAAACCCTGATCCCTGTGGTTGTCTAAGTTTTCCTAAGCAGGTGCTTTAGACCACTGAACCATCTTGCCTGCCTGGCTTTACTTTCTTCATAGCACTTACCATCATGTTATGTTATGATATACACTATTTGCGTTTCAAAAATTCATTTCTTGAGGACAAGAATGTCTTGGGCCAACCTGATAGTTGAGTGGATGGACTAAAGTGCCTGTTTGGGCAAAGTGCAGCAGCCAGGGTTTGATCCCTGTCATAGCATGCCACCCTCGCCCTCCCCCTGCACTTGAGAGGCTGAAAACAGCAGAATCATTATGAGTCTGATCTGTGTAGTGAGACCCTGTAGACCCTGTACTAAATACAGAAAAAAAAGAAAATGTCTTCATGTTCTCTACTAATGTCCTTGAAGCTAGAATAGTGCCTATCACATAGTAGGTATTAAATTAATATTTATTGCATGAGTAAATAGATGAATTAATAAATTTTTGTAATAAGCTATCATTATACATACAAAGAGGATAGAGGCATTAACTACTGTATATGAAATAGTAAATATTTATATTTCATGTAATTCACATATTTTATGAAATATTTAACTTATATATATTAATATATGTATGTTAGAATAGTTAAATTTTTGATGATATACAACTTGATTTCTCGTCATCATTCTTTTTTTAAGAATTTTTATTTTATTTTATTTCTTGTTTCAGAACTTTTGTTTGTTTATTTATTTATTTTTATGGCCGGCTCAGCCTGCCCTGAGGGCACAGCTGGTGCAACATATGGTGCGGGGATTGAACCACAGTCCCTGCAGCTGCCTAAGCTTTCCTAAGCGGGCAGTTTAGACCACTGAGCCATCCTGCCGGGCCCCCATAATTCTTTATAATTAGATCTAAAATTATTATTAATTTCATTATAATTGTTATTTTTGTTACAGTATGATGTAATAATGTCTCTAAAAATCTATTTTCACTAAAGCTTATTTTAGTGTAATAACTGTTATAAAACTTATTAGATGATTTAAATGAAAGATATCTTTGTTCCTTGAGTATTTTTCTCTAATCCATTTTAATTATCTTAAAAACAGATATACATATAATTGAAAACTCTTCAAAAGAAATGTTTTATTCTGTACATAATTTATAATTTTTATTACATCTCCAACATTTTATCTGTCCTATGATATGCTCCAAGCATTTGAGTGATACTTCATGAATAAAATGTAGCAGTGTCTATAACATTTGGAAGGATACCTCAGGCATACTTGAAATACAACACATATTTGACACTTTGCACTTAAAAATAATTCATATCTAAGGACTCTTATTCATCTTATATATGAGAAAGGTGGGAAAATGCCACAGACCAGGTGGGTAAATCCTGTAAGTCTATGCATCATGTTCCCTAAGTGAGTGAATTAGGGCCACTTCCTTCCTATACAGGACATTTTGAAAGTTTAAATCAACAAATGGCCTTTGAAGCAAAAATTTCTTATCCTTCCATGATTTGTGACATCAAAGCATTCTCATACTCTGTGAATATAAATTTATATTTCCTAATTATATTAGTAGTTGTGTCCAAGAGTATATTTGCCAGGCTCACGTTATTCTTTTATTATGATCATCAATTCAGGAATAATTATTCATAATTTTCAAAGGAAGATATCAGTGTGTAATATCCGTCTTAATGTGAAAACAGTATTATGTCATTCACTGCAAACAGAGCATTAATCGGGACATAATGAACACTTGAGTGTTTCTTGAACAATGGTCCATCCATACTACTTTTCCCCAAACTATGTCTCTTATCATCTTAATTCATATTTCAAGTCTGACCTACATAGCATCACAAATATTGTATCACATATTGAAATACAACTGATATTGCTGCAGACATTGATAACTTCCAAGTTACAGGCATCATCCTCAGTTATTCTGTCTCATCTTGGTTAAATATTCTCTCTAGTGCTTGAAGCTGGTGAGTCACTTCTTTCATTCATTAAAAAAATTACTTTACCCTTACTTTGTAACAAGCAGTGGGAATACAATAATTAATAATAATGATAAAAGTCTCTCAGCTCAAGAGAGTTTATAATCTAGTGGCAAAATGTAGTACTTACCATAATTATAGTGCAGAGTAGTAATGTCACAAAACAGTAAGAAAGAACTGCACCAGTGGGGTGAGGGAACTCCAGCTTTAAACTTTGGAAATTACAAAAGAATCCCATAGAAATTGAAAATCAAACTGAGCCTGGAAGAATTAACAAATCCACCCAAGGAAAGGATTATGGAAAGAAACTTCTATATGACGAACTTCTTATGTATAAGACCAGAAGAAAGAAGGAAAAATTCAGGGACTACCAGTAGTACATGACGGTAGAACTTAGTGTGTTAGGAACAAAATAGTAAGAGAAAAGCATGAAGGTCTGAGTACATTTGTCCCACTAAGAAGTTTGGAATTCCTTTGGAGAAAAATAGAGATGCCTGAATCTCTTTCACCAGATGGTCATGTGATCAGCCTGACTGTCTTATGGAGAAGTGATTAAAGGGATCAGAACTGGCGGCTTTTGTAAGCATGAAAGTCATTTCAATTAGACTGGTGGCATTAAAGAATAAAAACAAATAGATGCCTGATTTCATAGCTAGGCAGGATCTTGAAGGAATAACTTATAGTTGCAATTACTTGCCTACTTACTAAGTATTAATACAGAGGGATAAGTAAAGGATGAACTTTAAATTTCTTTGTAGAATCTTTCACATTCAGGGTAAGTTTCCAAAAATCAGTCAGATATGAAGGTCAAGAACTCAATAGAACTACCTGACATAGAATTTAGAAATACTCCTGGTTTTGTTCTTCCCCTCTGGTTTCTGCTTGTTTTTATAGTTTTATTTGGATTATACCTACACATCATATCCTCCATGGTTCTATCCTCATAACTGTTCTCTTTCACTCTACACACTATTTCCTTATGATACTTTGTGTGCACTCATCTTTTTTTTTTTCTCTTTTTTGTATTTTAGGGAAGGATCTACAGGGTGTTCAGGGCCTCACTACTAGATCCGGACTCATAGTGATATGCCTGTTTTTATAGCCTCCCAAAGGCTGGTATTACAGGTGTGCACCACCATGCCCAGTCTCAATTGCCAACTCAGCTTGCCCTAGGGACAGGGCCAGCAGGACAGGCCCGAGGATCGAATGCCTGGTACCTCTACCTGCTTGCAGGTACTTTAATCCACTGAAGTAATTGGCCAGCCCTTGTATGTGCTCATCTTAACTATAAACAATGTCTTTGATTTACTCAAAAAAGAAAGACAAATGTACTACAGAAATGATCTTTAAAGAGGTATCACTACAATAGGGCAAAAATAAGATAAATAATGCTTTCTACTTGATCTATTGAAAGGAGCAGTTAATGTTTAACTTTATTTTTCACGTTGTGTTTGGTACAGGTCTGAATATGCAGCTTGGACTCCTAGTGATCTGCCTGTTTTCATCCTCTCCAGGGCTGGGATTACAGGTATGTACCACCAAGCGCAGTCTCGGAGGGGCAAGTGCAACATGCAGTTCCAGGAACCAAACCTTTGTTTCTGAACTTGCCTAAGCAGGTGCTCAATCCACTGAGCTATCCCACCAGCCCTCCTGATTTAAATTCTTATCACTTTTTTGACCAATATTACATGCTTATAACTGCTAATCTGAGCAATTAATTTTAAGCCAACATTATACTAGTGAGTGTTCTGGGCGCTGTAAAACATGCAGAACTGGGGATCAAACCCAGGTCCTTGTGCTTTCCAGGAAGGCATTCAGACTACTGAGCTATCTCTCCAGCCCAGTGTAGGCACTTCTTCAGAGAGCATTGGAAATACAAATTTACTAAATTAGGATCCATAATATGAAGATCCCAAGTTATATATGTACATTAGACTTCAGAAAACATTTTTCGGGGCTGATGGGATGGCTCAGTGGCCTAAGGCACCTGCTTAGGAAAGCTTAGGCTGCCACAGGGACCGCAGTTCAATCCCCGGCACCACATGCTGCGCCAGCCCTGCCCCCAGGGCAGGCTGAGCTGGCCATTAAAAAAAAAAAAAAAGAAAACATTTTTCCCTTCTTTAGAAATTGTATCACCATAATGGAGACTTTGAAAGACATTCCTAGCTTACAGGTGGGTAAGTGTTGATATTCTTTACCTGTGCTCCCAGGTAAACTCTAAATTATAAATTTATAATTTATAAAATCATAAATAATTTTATAGCAGCATCTAGAATTGCTAAACTCATTAGGCTAAAAATGCAATCTCTTCTCGATTATCCACCCTTGACTATTTCTATGACCTTCAGTCAATATCACAGAACAGGTCTGTATCTTTTACACATTATTCTAATAACTTTTTCAGTGATATCATTAATTTGGAGGTCTTTCTGCTTCACACAATATTCCAAAATAATATGGAGGAATTACTAACATGCAAATTACTATACTTCATTCTGTCTTAATTAATAGAATGATGTCCCACAACTTCAGAAAAAAAATCACCACTACTTAATCTAACACTGCAGTGTCATCTGTGACCTGATAGCATTTATCCCTGTACAAATTTTTACAATTTGTGTCTGGTTGTACCCAGAAAGCCTCATGGAGTCACAGGGTGACTTTCATGAGTTCATCATTAACTAATGACCGACTGGGATTTTGGGTATGAGTGCTACTGGGATCTGGGGTGTGTGTACTACATGCAGCCTGAGGCAGATAATCTGAATGCAACATAAGGGAGACAGAGAGACAGACTTCCTCTCTGTTTCCATTCTTGCTGCTACTTCTCCATTTTACTCCTTTCTCTTTGCTGCCACCATGAACTGTTTTTCTTTGTCATGTGCCACTCTGTCTTGGAGCTAGGTGACTACGGACTGAAACCTCCAGTAACTCTGAGCTAAATAAACCTTTCCTTCGTTCATTCTGAGTGTCAGGTATTTGTCCCAGCAATAAGAGAAGAGTAACTGAGATAAATATATACTGGCATGATATAGTTATGATAATTTACCTATTTGATTTAGTGCTAAAATTCATTGTTAACCAACTCATAAAGAATTTGAAGGTTATATGATCACTACCTTTAAAATTTTGGTGATTTTAATATTTTCTTTTTAGTCCTGAATTTAACAATAGGTATTCCATAAGACCATGTCTCTCTAAGTATGATTCTTCCTAGGTTATTTCCAGATACTAGCCCATAACACACTATTATAGCTATGGTACTTCTCTATTGAAAACATGAAGTGTTTTGACCATGGCTTTGTGTGAATTTCCAGATATTCTTTACCTATGTAACAGACAGCAGCTGGACTTTTTCTTGAGGGTCAAGATCATAAACAAGCCGGGAGTGGTGGCTCACGCCTGTAATCCCAGCACTCGGGAGGCTGAGGCAGGAGGATTGGTGCACGTTCGAGACCAGCCTGGGCTACCAAAGTGAGCTCAAGGCCAACCTGAACTGCATAGCGAGACCCTGTCTCAAAAAGACAATAAATAAATAAATAAATAAATAAATAAGTAAATAAATAAATGAGTCTTACCCACTACCATTCCTACCTTACCTATAAAGTTCATCCTAAGAGAGATGAGAACACTTTCAAAATATCTTTGTGTCATTGTATGTCTAAAATAGAATACTGTTTTGGTTTGTGTATAGGGGTTCCCCGAAAGCCTCATGTAGTTATGGGGTGGCATCTGGAATTTGTAATTAATTATTGTGGGTGTGGGTGCTTCACCTCCCATGGGGCAGGTGATTTGCACTTCAATGATAAGGAGAGAAGTGAAGTTAGCTGCTTCAACTGCTGCTACTCCTCCCTTTGCTCTTGCTCTTAGCTGCCTGGGCCATGAAAGTTTGTTTTCTGCCATGTGCCTCTCTGCTTTGTATCCAGCTGAATATGAACTAAATCCTCTAGTAACTATGAGCCAAATAAACCTTTCCTTCCCTCATTTTGAGTGTCTGGTATTTGTCCTGACAATGAGAGAAGAGTAACTAAAACCAATATCTAAAACTAATTTATTAACAATGAAAATTCATTTTTCAGAGTCCTGGAAGTTGAGAAGTCCAGGATCCTGGCAGCCTCTAATCAGAGCTTTCCTGCTGTCTTCACGTGGAAAAAAGGTGGAAGAATAATAGGGGTACATTCAGTGTGTTCCTCATCTGGCAAAAGAGCAGAAAGGGGAGAACCCATTCCTACAAGACTTTTTTTTTATAGAACTATTAGCTCACTAATAAAATTCGAGCTCTCATAGTCAGAATACTGCATTATTAGGCTCAGTCTCCTAATACTGTTATATATATTACAGATTAAGTGTATAATATATGAAGTTTGGGAAACACATTCATACCATAGTACCAAATATGAAAGCAAATAATGCAGCTATCATTTTATAATCAAGTTTTAAAGGGGTTAAAAATGCTTCTGGCATCTTAGTTCTTATTCCTTTAATTATCTGGACCATCACATAAGGAAAATTAAACATCATGAAATCATAAACAATGACTTTAAGAGGACTTTCTAGTGACAAAATAAGAATATATTCTTTGTTCAAAACAGGTTTACTGAAGTATTCATTTACAAAGCTAAACGTTTTATTTTTTCTCACATATCCACATTTTTATTTTCTCTTTAGTTTTAATTTTATTGGTACAGTTTAGCTATACATAATGATCACGTTCATCACATGGAATTTGTTCCTGTACAGACTATAGCTTAGCTCCCCTTTTTTTCTCATTCTCCTTCTATCACTTCCATCCCTGTTCCCCTCCTTATTTACAAAACTTTACTTCCATTTTATTATCTTTTTATTTTTTCTTTTCCTTCCATTTTCCACTGCATTTCCTTTTCCTTTCAAACAATTATTTCCTATTTCACAGTATCTGTTACACATTTGGGTCTTTATTTATACTCTCAGTTTTTCACACGAGAGACAATGCCATATTCAGACATGCATGTCAGATGTATTTCACTTAAGATTATGGTCTACAGGTCTACCTGCATAGCAATAAATGTCTTCAGTTTCTGCTTTAAACTGAGTAATAATCCATTGCATAAAAATTCATATCCTCTTTTATCCATTTGTGAGTTGATAGGAATTTGGGTTGTAAAATGTTTGAACTGAGTTTTGACCTATGTTGGCACCCATAGCACTGTCATTACAATTGAACTAATAAGCACATCCAAGAATACTAAGTGTACTCTCATAAAAGTTTTAGTGCATTATGAAATACTAGTAAAATGCAAAGGAGAAAAAAGACAGTAGACATTTAGGACTGCAACAAACTAAAATATTTTGCACATCAAAGGAAAAAAATCAACAGAATGAAGGACAACCTGAGGAATGTGGAAAACATTTACAAATCATTTATGTAATAAAGGCTTAATATCCAAAAACATGTACTTTAAACATTCCTGCAAGCTAATAGATAACAAGCAAACCAATTTAAAAATACATGGAAGATCTGAGCACCCATTTCTTCAGGGAAGCTGTATAATTGCCCACCAGGTACGTGAAAGGTATAAAATATTACTAATAATCAGAAAAAATGTGAACTACAATGAGATGTACTCATACAGCATGTATACTAGCTGGCATCAGAAAAACAGTGGATTAAGTGTTAGAAGGCATGAATAAGAACCCCTCATGAGAACATAAAATAGCGCAGCCATTACTGAAGATAGTACTGAATTTTTCAAAACACAGAAACAGTGGACTAAAGCTCCTGCTTAGGCAGAGTACAGTGGTCGGAGTTTTCTCCCAAATGTGCTCTGTTGGCCCTGCCCCCAGGACATGCTAAGAAGGCAACTGAGACTGGGCATGGTGCGGTGCACCTGTAATCCCAGCACTTGGGGAGGCTGAAGACAGGAGGATAACTACGAGTCCGATCTACAGAGTAAGATCCTGTAGATCCTGTAGACCCTAATTTAAAAGCAGAAACAGAACTAACACCTCATCCAGCAACCAGTGTCTTGCATATATCCAAAGGAATTAAAATCAGGACTGTGGAAAGCTATATTTGCATTTCCATTTCTTTGCTGTACTGTTATTCACAATAGCCAATAACATACAGATGTAACCTAAATGTCTGTGGAGTGAATGAAGAAAATGTAGCACATACACAAAATGGAATAGTAATAACCCATAAAAACAAGAAAAATATCTAAGTATAGTGGCACATTCCTATAATCCCAGCACTCTGCGAGGCTGAGGCAGGAAGATCACAGGTATAAGACCAGCTGAGAAACACAACAACTTCGGGAGAATCTGTGTCAATTTTCTTTTAAAGTAGATGTGAATCATTGTGAAAACTCTGTATTGAGTCACCTTTACTAACAAGAAAAACATTAAAGGAAGGAAATCCTACTACAACATAGTGAATCTGGAGGATTTCATGCTACATGAAATTAAGCAGTCACAGCAGGACAAACACTGCATCACTGCACTTGTATGAAGTATTACAACTAGTCAAATTCAGAGTAACACAGAGTATAATGATGGTGGCTGCTAGGGAGATATAAGGAGGGCAAAGTTGGGAATTAATCAATGGACCTAAACATTCAATTATACACTATTATACTAAGTTCTACAGATAAGCTCTATGTGCTTTACAAATTATAAAGGTTAAAAGCACTGCACTTGTGCAACTTAAGATAAAATCAACTGGACTTGGAATCTGAAAGCTTGGTTTGGACTTCAGATTGTAATTCACTGCCAGCAAAAACAAAAACAAGTTAGTCTATTAATATCAGTTTCCTACACGGAGCATGTGAGTAAAAATATTCATTCTAAATATTGGTGTGAGAATATAATTAGACAACAGATGTGAAATATCTAGAAAAAAACCAAAATTCAATAAGCCCAAAATAAATATTAGTGTCTTTTTTGTATTCCTCAAACATTCAATATGCATCAGCTTGGATATTGCTCAGAAGTTAATTCCCATGATGAACTCACCTTTTAGCAAAACAAAGGCAAAAATCAAACAACTACAATTTCTAAAATTAGCAATATGGCTAATCTGAAGCTGCTTGTGCAAAATATCTAGCAATGTTCAACAAAGATGAATCATTTAAAACTAGTTAGTCAGTTCAAAAGCCAAAAAAGAGTTTTGCATGCCTGAAATACGGATTTGAAAGTCAAATTAATGTGAGTAAACTAGAAACTTCATGAATTTTGACAACAAAATTTTCACCAGCTGGTGTGACAGCTACTCTAGGGGTTGATACTGAACTAACAAGATACTGTCTTCATGTTTGTGATGAATTTACTGAGAAATAATTTAAATATAATAAAAGCACATTAATTTTGCCTTGTGATCTTTCTCTAGCTCAGATTGACACTGGTAAACTGTTTTTCTCTACAAACTAGCTTTGCTTTTTCTAGATTACATAACTACAGCCATACTATATGGTTTCTATTAATAAGAGTTCCAGATACATTGATCAGGAATGATAGCCCAGATGATGTAATTCGGTGGTAGAATGTACGCTTAGCATACATGAAGCTTAGAGTTTAATACTCCCCTGAAAAAAGAATATATTAAGAGTTAATTGTTGGTCGGGTGTGGTGGTGCATGCCTGAAGGGTTAATTGTTTCTTTTTGTGGTTCTCAGGATTGAACAGAGGGCACTCACGCTGACTTACATTCCTAGTTTTTTTAACCAATTATTTTTTGTAGTTAGGACAGCATATTGAAAATTGATAAATTGCTAAGAGTGAATTTTAACTCAAGGTCTTCCAGCCCCAACTTCCCAGAGTATGCACCACAACATCTGCTTAGCCAATTCTTTGTTATAGCTGAGTAACAGTATGCTATATGAATGCACAATACTTTGTTTATCCTTTCACCTTTTGATAGAAATTTGGATTATTTACTTTTATTTGCCTTGAATAGAGATGCTGTGGACACTCATATGTCTTTGTGGACATGTATTTTCATCTCCTAGAAAAATACCAAGGAGTGAGAGTGCAGACTTTCATAAGGTTTATATTTTTGAGAAAGGGGCTGGCAAGATGGCTCAGCAGTCTAAAGCGCCGGCTAAACAAGCTTAGGCAGCCACAGGGACCGCGGTTCGATCCCCTGCACCACATTGTGTGCCAGCCCCACCCCCAGGGCAGGCTGAGGCGGCCATAATATAAAAAAATAAATAAAAATATATTTTTGAGAAAAAGAAGTGGCCCGACTAATTTTTAAAATCAGCATATTATTGCACATTATATCAGCAACAGGTGGATGCATTTTTTTTTTGTCTTTCTGAGACACTCTCGCTATGCAGTTCAGGATAGCCGTGAGCTCACTTTGTAGTCTAGGCTGGTCTCAAACTCACATCAATCCTTCTGCCTCAGCCTCCCAAGTGCTTGCATTACACGTGTGCGCTACCATGCCCAGCTTGGATACTTTATTGTTCAATAAACTCAACAATGTTTTATACTGTTACCCTTTGGAGTTTTACCCAGTCTAGTAGACATGGTTTAAATTTTCATTCCTCCAATGGTGATAAACATTGCTTTATTAGAATATGGAAATTTTCTGATAATAGTGTTAATATTTGAATGTTCCTAGTAATTGCCATTATTTGGTTTAATTTATCAGCCAAATATAACCAGTCTTGGGGCCCGGTGTGATGGCTCAGCGGTCTAAAGCGCCTTCTTGGGAAAGCTTGGGTGGCTTCAGCGACCGCGGTTCAATCCCCGGCACCACATGCTGTGCCAGCCCTGCCCTGGGGGCGGGCTGAGCCAGCCATAGAAATGAGTGAATAAACAAATAAAGGTTCTGAAACAAGAAAAAATAAATAAAAATAAAAATAAAAAATTCTTTAAAAACAAACAAACAAACAAACAAACAAACAAACAAAAAAACAAATATAACCAGTCTTTACAAATCAAGGATCGACCGGTATATGAGGTACACTTGGAAAACAAGAATATTTCTATTTTGTGTCTGTCATTTTTTTTGTATATGTCCATAACATACTTTAATTATTTTCCATCATCTCCTCCATATCTTTTCGTCTTGTTTCATGTGTTTCTCCCAAGGGAAGTAAGTATTCAATGCATAAGTGTGTTTTCATTATATTCATACCTCCAATTACCCATACTTATAACCCCTCTTATTGTCCATTCTTTATTTTCTTATCTAATTGTCATTTAACTTTTCCTTTTTTGTCATCCTTTTAAAAATCCACATATTAATGTAAGCAATGATATTTGTCCTTTTGAGTCTGGCTTAGTTGGTTCAATATGAAGACCTCGAAATTCATCAATTTTTCATAAATGACAAAACTATTATTTTTATAGTGAATAATACTCCACTGTGTATTCTCATGAAATTTTCTTTATCATTTTATCTGTTTATGGGACCCTAGGTTTTTTCTATATCTTGGCTATTGTATATTGTGCTATAATAAAAATGGATATGCAGGTAACCTTGTGACATGACCATATTTATATTTCTTTTTATAAATTGTTCAAATGTTTTATCTACTCTTTACATTAGGCCATTTATCTTTTATTAGTGTCTCTAAAATTGACTTATGTATTTTTATATAAAAATTTGTAGTTTAACCTATATGAAAAATACTAAATGAAGGCTACTTTAGTATAAAGCAAAAATTTGATGTTGAGTCATTATTATTATTATTATTGTATTTAGTATAGTGTCTACAGGGTCTCACTATACGGTCGAACTCGTAGTGATCTTTCTATTTTCTGCTTCCCAATCCCTGGGGTGACAGGTGCATACCACCACACTCAGTCTCAGTCACCCACTCAGAGAACCCCAGAGGTGGGGCTGGCACAGGACATGAGGATTAAACCCCAGTCCTTGCGTCTGCCCAATAAGTTGAGATATTATTCATAAGAGCAGAATCTGTGAGATTAGACATGTCTCAACATAAAAGTCCTGTCCACAGTCCCGGGAAAATGGCAAGAAAGATTGTCTGAGACTTGTGTCTCTAAATTAGAAAAACATGCTCTTGTAAAATGTTGAGATTTCAAAATGTTACCACTCAGAGATTTGAGTCCAAATTGGCCCTCAAGTTTTCTAAAATGAGATAGACAATAATATAAAAATCAGCACCAAACTTGCTGCCTCTGAGTAGCAGAAGTAACACAAAATCCATCCTTGATATGCTTCAGTAATTCAGCCATGTTAATTAATTCTCACCATTTTTTAAATCCTTGCTGAAGATGATAAGCTACATTTTTGGTTTTTTAATGAGGAAATCATCTGTCTTGAAAGACCTTTTGTGATACACAAAATGCAGTAATGGACCACAAAATCTTTCAGTTACTGGAGAAAGATCTTAGATTGGATGTGGTGGTGCATGCCTGTAATCGCATTTCTTGGGAGGCTGTAAACAGGCAGATCACTATGAGTCTGATCTAATAGTGAGACCCTGAACACCCTGTGGACCCTCCCCCCAAAAAAGAGAGATTTTATAGCCTTAAATATGTGTTAGACACTACGAGAAAATAACCAATATTCTATGAAAAAGAAAAGGTAGATTTAAAAATAAGCTACATATGACTTTTTTTAACAAGAAATACAAGTTTCAGGGGCAGTGAGATAGCTCAGAGGACTAAGCTTAGGCATGTGCAGGAACCCAGGTTCAGTCTTTTGCACCACATGCTATGCCCTCCACCCCCTGGGCACACTGTGACTGAGAGCCTATAATCGCAGCACTGGAGAGGCTGGAAATAGGAGGATCACTATGATTCCAAGCTGAGTAGTGAGACCCTGCATCAAATGCATAAAAGAAAAGAAAAACGAAAAAAAAAAGAAAAAGAAAAACGCATAAGTTTGAGGCCTCTGAGTTATCTAATAGAGAAGTGAATTTAAAAGATACTTAAAAACTCATTCAATGGTATCATTCTGTGATCCTGAAATGAAAATGACTGCCATTCTTAGGTGCTGCCAAATGTGCCAAATGAATGGAGGATCTTGGCATGCTTTGTCCTTGTCCTTTGTCCCACAGGGTTGCAAACATGAGACAACAGATCTCTGAGACTTTTGAAATATTGAACATTTACATATGAGAAAGTATAAATGAGAAACACGGTGACAAAAAACAAGTGTCTTCAGAGATGCTCCAATTAATAACTATCTTCTAATTCTACCTTTAAAACAATGTTTCCATTTGTCCTAGTAACTGTTATGGTGTGTGTCTAGTTGTCCCCCCAAAGCCTCATGTATTCTTGGGGTGGGGGCTTCTAAAGTTTGAGATTAACTCATGATCCACTGGGATTATGGTGATCTAAGGATAAGATTATGGGTCTTAGTACTGCTGGGACTGTGGGTGTGGTCTGAGTCCGATATCCTGAGGCAGAGAGCCTGAATGGAATATAAGAGAGACAGAGAAATAGACTCCCTCTCTGTTATCTCTGTTGCTCTCTATTGTCTGTGTTTCCATTGTTGCTGTTCCACCACCATGAACTGCTGCTCTCTGCCATGTGATCATCTCCCTTGGAGCCAGCCATGTATGGACTGAAATCTCCAGTAATTGTGAGTTAAATAAACGTTCCTTTCCTTTATTTTGGGTATCAGGTACTTGTTCCAGCAATGAGAGAAGAGTAACTGAGACAGTAGCCAGCAAAAATATGTTTATCCACTGATGGACAAGATCAGGGTTGGCAACGTCACCATCTAAAGGAAGCTTTAATTTTCATTTTGGATCTATTTTAATTAAATATCATCTTATACTCAGTCAAAATCAGCTTACTTATAATTTATCAAAATATTTTCCATGCTTGGTCTTTGAAGATATTCAAAAGAATCATAATGTATCTCCAAAATTGTATAGAGAAAAAAGTTATGTCTATTCACCATTTAAACCAAATATTTTCAGTTCCTGTAACTAATTACCAAATGACATGGCTTTTGGTTTCTTTTCCTGTTATTATATTTCAGTGTATTTGGTTGTTGCAGCTTCTCACTATGCAGCTTTGACTCATGGTGATCCTCCTGCTTTCAGCTTTCCCAGTGCTGGGATTATAATTTTGTGCCACTATCCCTGAACTATGAGTGGCTTAGCCTGTCCTGGGGGTGGAGCTAGTGCAGCAGGCAGTGCCAGAGATTGAACCACAGTCCCTGATCTTGCCTAAGCAGGCACTTCAGTCTGCGTAATTATCTTGCTGGCCCCAGGTTTTCAGCTTCTTGATTACTCTGATAATTGTTTCTTAACCCACTGCACTTTATCATTGTTTTTCAAAAAAGTGACAACCAAAACTCAACATAATTTTCAATTTGTACTCAACTAAATGGAGGAAAATTTGAATATTTGAAAATGCACAAAGCAAATATGCTATACACATGGGAAAAAATTAAAGGTAAGACATAGAGAGAAAAATCAATGCATCTCCCTCCACCTAAAAGTTATCGTACTAACTTGTGGGGAGTTGGGGGGAAAAATAACACTGACCTTAAATACTAGAAATAATTCAAGTGGCTTAAATTATCAGTGTCAGACATTCAGTAACCCATCTTAATTCTTTAGGACCAAACATTCATAAGTAAGAATGAGGAATTTTAGCCACTTGGAAATTTATTTATTCCATTTAATTTTAGTTAAAATAGGCAACTAATGAACAAAATTTTTATGAATTAATGATACTAAAACATATATGAAATAAATATGTGGAGCGTTGGCAAAGCTTGTTTAGTTGACTATAGACGTAAAGTACTTTATCTTCTTATAAAAATGTGAAAAAATGCCATGAACTAAGTATTCAACTCAAGAATGTAGAAAAATCATAGCAAAATAAACCAATATAAAGATAGTGACATTTTTTGAATTATAAGGAAAAGCTAAAACTCCAAGGACTAGAACTGAAAATAAAAGCTAGAGTTCTACTTTTAAAGCACAAATAAATTGGCAATCTCTAAGAAACTGAAAGAAACAGGAATTTTAAATACGGAACACAAGAAGCTGGAAATGATACATAGCCATAAAAAGATTTTAAATAGTATATGAATACTATATTTCTTCAAGTAGAATAAAAATCTTAATAAAATAAATAATTTTTCAAATACAATATAAATTAAACAAAACTTTAGTAATTATATAAATCTATCCACAAAAGAAAAGTTTGAGACCCACATGGTTTATTAAAATTGTGGCATTATTTTCAAACATTAAAAAGCAAAATAAGGGCCCAGCGGGATGGCTTAGTGGTCTAAAGCGCCTGCTTGGGAAAGCTTGGTCAGTGTCAGGGACCTTGGTTCAATCCCTGACACCACATACTGCGCCAGCCCTGCCCTCAGGGCAGGCTGAGATGGCCTTAAAAATGAGTGAATAAGCAAACAAAGGTTCTGAAACAAGAAAAAAATAAATAAATAAAATAAAAAATTCTTTAAAAAAATAAAAGCAAAATAATATTTTATATTTATCTCTAAAATTTTCTTCTACACAGGAATTCCATATTGTTTCATGAAAGTAGTGAAATTTTAATATTCGATCGTAAAGAGGTCAGCAGAACAAACTGTAGCCAAATCATACAAAAAAGATAAAAGCCAAAATTTAAATAAACTAATAGAAAAATGAATCTTTCAATGAATTTTAATGTAATTCACAATGACCAAAATCTGTTTTAGAAATACAAAATTCACTTGACTTTTGAAAGGCTCTCAAATGTAAGATCAGCCTAATAGAAGTCGACAACTGACAGATTTCTAAAAGCATTCATGCATTTGAAATACATCCTGTAAATTAAAAATAATAATATATTTCCTTAATATTCAAAACTTATTGGGCCTGGGAGATAGCTCAGTAGAATAAGCACTTGAGTGCAGGCTCCTGAATTCAATTTCTGTTACCACAAAACAAAAAAAGGAACTTAATAAAAACTGCCCCAGGGCTGGGCGTGGTGGCACACGCCTGTAATCCCAGCACTTGGGAGGCTGAGGCAGGAGAATTGGTGTGAGTTCGAGACCAACCTGAGCCACAAAAGTGAGCCCAAGGCCAGCCTGAACTGCATAGTGAGACCCTGTCTCAAAAAGACCAAAAAAAAAAAAAAAAAAAACTGCCCCATATCATATTCCTTAACATTAAAATAAAATAGGCATTATCATAATCTTTATAAACATATGTGCAATATACACTGACACCACTGTTTCACATACACTATATGAAACATCATATCATATATTTGTTTATTTTGTGTCAATTTTAAAAATAAAGAGAAAAGACATGCACACTGATGAGAGTAAATCTAATTTGACTTTTGCTCTCTACTATATTCCTAATACCTAGCACAGGGCCCCATAGACCTAATTTTTCCTGTATCATTCAGCTTCCCTTTAATGTTCAACTTCTTAAATGCTCTTTTCCCCAGTTTGTGTTAAGGTTATTGGTACATTTTATATTTATTTATTTATTTATTTAGTATTTTATTAAGCGTCTACAAGGTATACAGGGTCTCACTATATAGACTGGATTTCTAGTGATCTCTCTGTGTTCAGCCCCCTAAGAGCTAGGATTACAGGTGCAATTTACCATGCCCATTCTCAATGACCTTCTCAGTGAGTCCCAGGGGAGAGGCCCAGAAGACATGCCAGGATTCAAATTCTGACCACTGCATCTGCCTAAGCAAGTGCTTTGTTTTTTATTTAGTTTTTCTTTTGGGAGAATTTGTCAATTCATTTTAATGAGAAAAGAAAGATAAAATAACAATAAAACCGTTTCAAATCAGATTAGTAGGGAGTTACAATAATTAATACACTGTATATTATTGTCTTCATACTAGTTATTCAGAGGAAAAGATGGAGACATAATATCTTGTCTATACAATATTAATACAAACTTTTATTCTCAATGAACTAAGAGAAGGTAGCTCTACGTCAGTCCTAACTCTCTTGTGTATGCATATATAGATTTTCTGCTCACAACAGAATGGTCTTTTATTTACACTTTTATGAAGTTAGTGATGCATGACTTTAGGCTGCCTAATAACTGATAGCTAACCTTAACCAGACAGGAAGTTCATCTCAGGAGTGAGGTAGCTTGCTTGCTTTAGGCACCGGGCCAAGTCCCACCTACAGATATTTGATAAATTTCCTAACTTCATGGCTCCCAACATATCTCTCCTTTTTATTTTGTTTTGTGAGAGATAGATGTTCTATGGAAGTTAGAGAAGCAGTATTTGGAGAAGTATTTAAAGGACCTTCTCATACTTGAAGCCAGCCTAAAGACTGTAGGTACTCAAACTCAGCAAAATATCTCAATATAGTCCAATAGTCCATAATAGTGGTGGGTTATCTGCAGAACTGGCAATTGTAAGAATTCATTGACTTGAGGCCTTTATAGCTCAATATACTAATATGGTTTTACTTTTTATATCTCATGGTTATACTTTTCTGCTAGATAGTTAAGATCAAGTTAAAGCTAGAACTGCATAACTAAAAATGTAACTTTTGTATCTGACAAGGTCAGTCAAATCCCCTCAGGATTTACCCTGAAACCATGTACAGCAGTTTGTACATCTTTCGCCAGCGTCAGCCACCTGGATGAGCCACAGCCATTGCTTGACCAATTTGTTCTCTGTGAAAGTCTGAGGGAACGTTTTCTCTCTAGGTGGCTCTCCTTAGGTACATTAAACATTGTCAATCCCTTTCCTCTATGGCCCAATAATCTCCTTGAACATAAAATTTGGGAAACCACTGAGTTAGAGGATATCACAGCACAGGTTCCATGATGTCTTGAGTCCTCACTGGCCTTCAAGATCTAGAGCTAAAATATTGCCTATCTGTGTAGCCCCTCTATTTCTCTAGTTTTGCTCTGTAAGCTTTAGTTGTTAAACATCTGGAAGAGAAGATTAATGATATTATTATTACCCTTAAAAAGAGGTAGTTGAGCTTAACATCATTATTTGTCTAAACATAAAATACCTTAGACATAACCTGGAACTGCTATTTTTCAACAAGCATATATATTTTAAATTTCAAATCCCTATAGACAATGAAGAAAAACAATTACACTTTATTACATAGAAATTTAGAAATCAAACCATATATAACATTGTAGCAGGACAATTCTATGACAATTTTTCCTGTCTCTTGTTTTCTTTTATTACTTATTTTTTTACAAATGTTTACTTTAAAGGGAGCATAGCAATAACTGGCATACATTAGAAGTAGTACACATTTAGAAGATGAAAATGGGAGGCACTTCAAGCATGGTTTTAGTATAACACATTGCCTTCCTCAGTGTTGTTGCTTAGTTCACAGATATCGATGTACAGAGTTAGTGAGGGTGCGAATTCTACCCCCTCACTGCTATTTTCAAAAACCTGATGGACATTCTTAAGGCCATTGCCATAACCATCTTGTTTATATGAATGAATGGTTTTGCCCTGGCCATATGGCCTAATTTTTCTCCTGTTTAATCCCTACGTTCTTGATTTCCATTTAGTTGTGTTATAACTTTCAATTTTTATTTCCTCTTTTGAGTTCTTATAATAGGGAAACAATACAATATTTACACATGTGGATCTGGCTTATTTTATTTATGAGTATATCTTCAAATTGCATCCACTTACATATGAAATTTTTTATTTTATTTTTCTTTATAGCTGAGTAGTGCTTCACTGAATAAAAACATCACATCTTTTTCAACCATTCTTCAGATGATGAGCATTTTGGTTGTTTCCAAGATTTGGCTATTACAAATTGGACTGTTATAAACATAGGTGCACAGATATCACCTCGTGCTAGAACTCCATTTAAAGTAACACATGTGTGAATGTAAAGATTTGCACGTTTTAATCAGTTTAGTTTCCCCATGATCTCTTTCATTTGTTCTTTGAAATGATATTTAAATAAATTTTGTCAATATAAAAATATTATTGACAATTTTATTGAAATTTAATTAACCTTATCACTAGAATATAGCAGAATATAGAATATATTGCTAGTACTTAAATCTTTTGAATACTTAACAGTATTGTGTAGAGAATAGACATCTATCATAAAAGTTTCTATTTCTTACTATCTAGAAAGTCCAAGAAAATGCCATGTAACAAATGAAAGCACCAAGAGCTTAAATATTTCAGAGAAGAAACTATAATTATTTTAACATGATATGATGAAAGAAATTCAATAGGATCATAAGTTGCAAATTAAAATTAATCTTTCCTTTTTACCAGAAATAACCAGTTAGAAAATATCACGAAAGACCATTAAAGTCTATATAGTAATAAGATGTTCGCAATATTTAGGAAGAGATTTAAGAAAAATGTGTTTTGCAGAATGATATGAAAGGAATTACAATGCTTATAAAGACTAATGAATAGATATAAAATTACAGCATGTTCCTTCATAGGAGTGTTCAGTTTCGAAATGACAATTTTACTCAAATGAGTTGGTAAGATTAATAAAACTATAAAATGATTTAGAAATCACTTTAGAAAATGAAGTAAAAACCAAGAACCTCTTAACAGGGAATAAAAATAAGGTTGCTTGATTCTCTCAGTTATGAAGACAGAAAATCACATTAATTAAAAATCCAAGCATCAGTGTATTATATACATATCAATAAAACAGAATAGTAATTACCACATAAAAATATGTGAAAACTGATATATAGTAAAGGTGGCATTCTAGGTCATAAAGAAAGAATCATATAATAACTGATGTTAGGAAAATGAAAGATATTTTAAGGCAGCCAATCTCTAACTTAACTTCTAATGTGAAATTAAATTATGAATTACTAAAAAGCACATAAATGAACTAAACAGAAATGAAATATCATTTTTCTGTTTCCAGGAATATTTAATTAGAACTTTTTATAATTCATCCTCAACACTTTAATCATTTTTCCTGTTCTACTTGGAAATTTCTCCTAAAATAATCCTATAAACCATTAATATTTCTTTGTATTCTCACTGGTAGTATTCATTTTTATTGTAATATTTTGGATAAGAAATCATTTGAAATAGGACAATAAGAGCCTAGCATAAAATAAGATATTACAGTATTCAAGATCAAGGAGATGAGATTATTACAGGATCAAAATTATAATAATCTGAACTAGAAATAGGGCATCACAAAACCAGACAATTCTTCTGTCCTTCATTATGTGTCATATTTTCCTCTTCTAACAACAGAGATATTGTCATAGTGTTTCTCAAAGAGTAGATTAAAATCCATATATGCTATATGCATAGCATTCTATTAATGCAATGCTTTATTTCCCTGTGAATCTTTTGTTCATTTTGAGGAACATGTGTTTTAGAAATGCCTATTAAATCAGAATTGTATACCATTCTGTACATAATAAGGAAGGTTTCCGGAAAGAAAAGAGTATCAGCAATTAATTTTTTTTTTAGAACTGGAGATTGAACTCAGGTCCTTGTGTGTACCGGGCAAGTGCTTCTTCTACTGAACTGTATCCCCAGCCCCAGCGCATGTTCCTTTAAGCCAGGACTAGTGGAAGCTATGTTCTTTTCATTGTCTGCTCATCTAAGAAGCAGGCAAAAGACAGCTATCTAAAATCTCAATCATTAAAGGGCAATGAGTTTAAACTCCTTCCTTTAAATATATAGAATTCAAGCATTCAAGACAATAGAATATAAATATTGGATGGAAGAAATAAAAAGAAATTGAAAGCCACAGACCCTAAAGAGAAAAGCATAAATCTACAGAGTCAGAAACACTTGGCAGTGCTTTTGGACACACAGAAAAAATGCCCAAAGTCTGACCAGTGGAAAGAAAATTATTTTGGGGGAGTAGACTGCAATGTAAGTTGCTGGGAGATGATCATTTACTGCCAAAAGATCAGATCAAAGTGATGTTGAATACTTCCACATGAATTTTAATGATTCGGTACTCAAAGTAAAACCAACCACTATTCTTAAAAATTGCTCCTCAGGATGTTACATATTTAATTTAGTCCTAGTCAACTGAAAAAGGTTACAGGATGTAGTCCTAATTTGAATGATTCTTGCACTTTCGCAATGCTGGTTTTGTGCAAACTAAGGAACAATATCAATAGCAAAATTTTCATTTAGAATATGCTTCACTCAGAAAATAAACTGTCAATTGCATGGAATATGAAGCAGGTGACTGAGGAAATGGTTGGTTGCTGTTAGTCCGTGAGATGACATCCAACAATATTGATGAGATTACTGAGATCTGGTCCTGAGAGGCCCTAAGCTGCTGAATGAGAGCATAGTCTTGGCAAAAGGCCAGTGATATCTGCAAGTATACATATGTTCTTGTAAGAGTGGCAGCCTATTTTCTGGCAGAAGGAACCCTGTAAAATTAACTGATAGCTATTATTTAGGTCAATATACATTTAGTTCCATGTACATTAGATAAGAAGTTTAATCTGTGTTAATTTTAACCTAGTACTCTATTTAAACTCAAACTAACAAAATATAATTCATGTATGAGAGAGGCAGCTATTGCTAAATCCGAAAGGCAATTGCTTGCTAAATTTGTGCTTTATTAAAATTGCAGTTCAAGTTTATTTCTTACCTACCTGAAGCTGTTCTAAAAAGTGAAATATAAGCTGAAGGTTCTCTAAATTAAAATTTTGATACTTTAAAAGAAAAGGAGTTACCATCTAGATTCATTTTTTTTTTTTTTTTTTGTCTTTTTGAGACAGGGTCTCCGCTATGCAGCTCAGGCTAGCCTTGAGCTCACTTTTGTAGCCCAGGCTGGTCTCGAACTCGCACCGATCCTCCTGGCTCAGCCTCCCAAGTGCTGGGATTACAGGCGTGCGCCACCACGCCCGGCTACCATCTAGATTAAAAAAAAAAAAAAAAAAAAAAAAAAAAAAAAAAAAAAAAAAAAACTACCAAAATTGAGTTTTAAATTCCAAGTATAGGGTACTTCAATGAAGGGGACTGGTCCGTTTTGCATGAAAATTTAGAGAAATTGCTTCATTCTGAGGGCAGCCTTCAACAAACAAGGATCAAGGTGACCTCTAGATCTTTATACTATTATGTAAACTGTCTCTGATTATTTTGTTCTTGTACATTTCCTAACTTGTTTACCTAATTCTCATTAAGAATTACAAATTCAGGCTGGTGAGATAGCTGAATGGACCAAGCATCTGATTTAGCAAGCACAGAGACCAGGGTCCGATCTCCTGTCCCAAAGGCTACAGCAGCCCCACCCCCAGTGCATGCTGAGCCTCAGACTGAGACTGGCCATAGTGGTGCGCAAATGTAATCCCAGTGCTGGGGAGGCTCAAAACAGGAGGATTGCTATGAGTCTGAACTGCATAGTAATACCCTGTACCAAGAACATAAATGAGATTAAAAAATTACAAATTCATTTTAAAAGGTGGAATGAAATAAACACTGAGAAATCTATAAAAATTACAAATGTCACCATTAGTCAACTTTCTATTACTATAACAAATTTGAGATGAATCAACTGAAAAAGAGTAAAGGCTTATTTTAATGCACTTTTTTTTTTTGAGATTTCATTCCATGGTTATGTGGCCCAGATAGTCTGTGCTAGAACAGCACATCACAGTGGGAGCACATTGTAGAGGATGCTGCTCATCTTCTGGCAGCCTGACGTTGAGAAGGTAGAGACTGATACTCCACATACAGCTCCTTTCCAGGGCATGTTCCCCATGGTCAAAATCCTCCCATAAACTCCATCATGCAAGTATTCATCATTTCCAATAGCACCAAGCTGAAGTTCAAGCCTTTAACATATGGACCTTTAGGAAACATTGATGTCCAAAGTAAAGCAGTATCCATGAATGCAACACTCATACTATCACAGGTCAACGATCTAAATTGGATTAAATTCTGCTTATAGGAAGTACTACTTAAAAACACTAATTACTTCTGGCCACTGTCCCTAAAACATAAGACTTAAATGCTCCAAGTGTGTTATTCTTTATTCATGTGTATTAGTAGCTTAATTTCATATAAAGAGGAAGGGAAGAAGGAAGCAAGGAAGGAAGGAAGGAAGGAAGGAAGGAAGGAAGGAAGGAAGGGAGGGAGGGAGGGAGGGAGGGAGGAAAGGAAGGAGGGAAGGAAAGGAGGGAGGGAAAAAGAAAGGAAAGAGAGGGACAAAGGAGTGCAAGATTACAGTAAAGAATTTTTGACAATAGTTCATGCCTAGGGGGCTGGGGAGATAGCTCCGAGGCACAAGTGCAAGGTCGTGAGTTCGAACGCTGATCCCACAAAAAAAAAATAGTTCATGCCTATATCTTCAACACTAAGTAACTACGCTGAAGATGACAGTATGCGATGTACTAATTATTGCTGCATTCCTATTATCTTATTTCAAGTTCCATTTTATTCTTCCTTCTTTTTAAAATAAAAAACTGGCAATTGGTCACATTGCATTTTTATACAATGTACAAGCAACATTAGCCCCTCAATTCACAGAGGAGCAAAACTTAGCCATTATTAAGGAAGTTAATTTTATGGCCTTTTAATAAATGACAGAAAAATATATGTTAATATATGGAAGGTAAAATAAAATATCTGTCGATTGGCTTGAAAATTTAAGTGGAATCATCTCCCCCTAATTATTGCCCATGTAGGATCAAAGTAAAGAGCTGTCATTAGTAGTCATTAGTAAAATTTAGAGATCTTCTTTCTCTTATCTCAGAAATTGTAAACAAAGCTAATGAAGAAATTTCAAGCATTTTACACATGCTTATCGTTTAATAGTGTCTCCCTAGTGTAAGAACCTGAAAGAGGAAATAAATGCTGAAAGCTACAACAGATAATGTGAAAGGAAAAGAAACTGTTCAAAGGGAAGGACAAGCTCACATGAGGGAAAAGAGAAAAGAAGGAAGGGAATATATATATATATATATATATATATATATATATATATATATATATATGCTAGCTTGGATAACTGTACTGTTGTTTTCTCCTGGTCTATTGAAAGAAATAGTTAAACTTTAATTTTTTTCTTCTTTTGAGTTTTTTTGCCGAATCTTGCATGCTTATATCTGGTCACTTCAACAACTAATTTGAAGAGAACAACGTGCACCATAAAAACCATGTTTGAATTCCTATCATTTTGTTTAATGAAATTTGGTACTATTTCTAATTCTTTTTATAATTTTTATTTTTTTAAAAAAAGAAACAATGTTACTATAACTCCAAGATGCCATTCTGAGTTTCAAAAATGCAAACACGCAGAGTTTCAAAATCATTATCCCACTGACCCACCAAGCACTCCCAGACAATGACCACTACTCTTCACTAACACCAAGAAGCACAGAAAGCGACTTCACAAATACTTCCTAGTTTGTATAGATTTTTTACTTCCAAAGCATTACTAAAACACTGATATCTATGCCTACAACAGCTACATAGTAATATTCTTACTATAGAACCATATGATAATTGCAGTCGAGGACAGTGTGATTTACATGATACAGAATCACCCAACAGGAGACAACCAAAGCTTGCTCACCCAATGTGTAATAAAAAGGCATAAACAGATAGGAAAATATAACTTTGACAAAAAATGTATAAATTGTCAGCATACAGGCCTTAATCTATGCCTCAGCTCAGGCTCAACCTTTATTATTCAGCTTGGTTGCTTTCCTAGAAACATAATTATCTTATAAGTAATGAAGGCTATGAATATGCATGTATTTTATTTGTGTTCATTAAGTCACATTTAAATAGAAAACTAATAAAGTATATTAAATTTTTGTTATTTTACATATAAACTTTTTCCATGTAATAGCCTAAACTTGATTGAAATGCGATACAACATTTAATGTTCCATGCTGTTGTTTTAAGTTTTTAAAACTGATGTCTATAAATAGAATACTAGCCTAATGTATAGGCTCACCAAAAGTAAGTGTTAAAGCACAGCTGAACAAATTTCTTCAATAAAGTACAATACTGTATTTTGAGTCATTAAAGCATAGTGTAGGCTACTTATTTTTATGTGTCTACCCTCTTGTTCTCATAAAATTAAAGATATGGAGGCAACCTATGCATTCATTGAGGCATCAATGACGAAAATGTACCCATACATACCATGGAATGCTGCAAAGCCTTAAAATTATAAGAAAATTCTATCATTTGCAGCACATGGATGTAACTATAGTGTATTATTAGGCAAAATACATTAAGCACATACAACAGATATCATATGATCTTATTCATATGTGGAATCTAAAAACCTATCCTATAAAAGTGGAGAGTAGAAAGTTGGTTATTAGAATCTGCAGCTAGAAGAAAGAAATGAGAAAAGATGAGACATTGATCAAAGGTCTAAGTTTTAGGTGGGGGAGCTAGGGAGGTAGCTCAGTAGAATAAGTGGTTGCCTGGCAAGCACAAGGCCTTGAGTTCAGTTCCCGGTTCCAAAAAAAAAAAAAAAGTATTAGGTGGCCTGGAGGAAGAAATTTTACTGACCTACTGTGCTCTATGGTAATCCCAGTTAACACTAATGTGTTATATATTTCTAAATTACTACAATGTATTATTAACATTCTACAAAAATTAATAAGTAAGCTTGTATACACCTATGTGTTTTAATTAACTATTTAATTTTTATAAAATATATTAATGCATAAAAACACATTGTGCCTATTTTTCAATTAATAGTCATTTACTTAAAATAAAAAAATAGAGAAGTATCATTTTGCAAAATTTTATTGCAAATTTTTAAAAATACTTCAAAAAAGAAGCCAATCTGAAAAAGACTACATACTGTTATGATTCCAACTATACAATATTCTAGAAATGGCAAAGGCGAAAAACATAGTTGGTTATCGTATGTTGAGGGACAGGGAGAAATGAACAGGCTTAAGACAAATGATTTTTAAGTCAATGAAACTATTTAGTATGATACCACAATGTTTGACATATGTCATTATAAATTTGTCAAAAACAATAGAATATACAACACCACAGGGAACCCTAATATAAACTAAGGACTTCAGATGACCATGATATATCAGCAGAATCAGTTCATCAACTATGGCAAATATTCCAATCTAGCGAGGGAATATCAGTATCAGGGGAAGCTGTGCATGTGGGCAAAGTGTTCTATTGGAAAATCTCTGTACTTTATTTTCATATCTTTTATGGGACTAAAATGACTCTAAAAGGAAAGCTTATTGATTAGGAAAAAAAGCAAAGTTACATATGATGTGAAATATGGATGTACCATTTGAAATAACACTCATAAAATATTCAATGAGAATAAAACCCTATAGGATATGGCTTTAATAGTAGCAGAAGTACTATTAAAAGCGTAAATTATATTTGCAAAATATAATGACCCAAGTAAAAATTTCATCTACATTACTCATATTTCATAACTATATTTTTCATTTAGCACTACAAAATTGTAAGTTATTTACATAGTATTTAACCATTGTCTAGGTCTATGCATGTGCACATATATACACAAATACTTTGATTTAGCAGTTTTTTATTGTATTTGAATTATTTTGGAAGCGTTTACGTAGTTTTTGCACCACTCACTTTTATCTCTTTGACAAAAGTTTCAATATATCTGAATTTATAGAGAAAATAGACCATTTTCCATATGAAGATGTAAAAAATTGAAAAGATGCAAGATTGAAAGATAGAGGTATACCTAAAGATCCCACATGTGTCCAGTACCAATTACACTTAGAAATAATGAAGGGATGCAGCTGGGGAAATAACTTGGTGGTCTAAGCACCTGCCTGGAAAGCGCAAGGGCCCAAATTCTATCCCCAGTACTGCATGCTATGCTGTCCCTGCACCGAGCTGGCCACCAAGACGAGGCATAATGGTGCACACCTGTAATCCCACACAGTACTTCCCTACTTTCTACATCTTCTATCATTACTCACTCTCCTACAGCCTTGTCTAAAACCATTCCTATAGCTACATATGTTGAAATATCACAATATTACCTCATAAGTGTGTGCAATTATTAGAGATATTAATGAAAATTGTGTAACACTTAAAGATTCAAATGTTAACCATGCTGATTAATGGTAACCATTACACATTGTATACATGTACAGGAATGTCATACTATGTCTGATAAATATGCAAGAAGAAGAAGAGACAGAGGAAGAGGAAGAGGAGGAGGAGGGACAGGGAGAGGGAGAAGAAGAGGAAGAGGAAGAAGGAGGAGGAGAAGGAGAAGGAGAAGGAGAAGGAGAAGGAGAAGGAGAAGGAGAAGAAGAAGAAGAAGAAGAAGAAGAAGAAGAAGAAGAAGAAGAAGAAGAAGAAGAAGAAGAAGAAGAGGAA